>JAJJMB010012081.1:5661955-5685921 GCA_023531105.1 Papaver atlanticum
ATCAGCTAGCAGATCTTTTCACTAAAGGCTTATGTGCTCCAGTGTTTCATTCACTACTTCAGCAATTACTGGGATCTCCTATTTCTTCACATATTGATTCATATATTGGTCAGGGTGCTTCTACTTCTTCAACAGTTAGTGGCTCTACTTCTTCAACAGTTAGTGGTCTTTCTGATGCAAATTGTTGTATGACTGTTCCTAAATATGTTTCTTTTCTTGTCCCTTAAACATTGTTGTTGTATTTCAAACTGATTCTTTCTCATTATCAGTTTGAGGGGGCTAATAGGAAATCAAGTCAAATCCTTTTGACTTGACTTAGCTTTTGTTTTTGAGTCAGTATGGGTTTCTGAGTTAGTTGTCTGAGTTAATTGTCTGATTCAGACAGCATAAATCCTTTGTAATAAATATGTCTAATATGTGTCTTTCAATGTATCTTTTTCACAACCTGTAATAAAAGTATTCTTCTTCATCTTCTTTGTTTACAATCTGCTGTATCTTGATTATCATGAAATCTTAGATTTCTCACTAATAGTTGTGATGCTCAAACCTCAGACTTTTTATTATGCCTCTTTTCTTTTAAGAAGACTACAACTTGGAGGACATTGGTATTATTATTCGTGACTTGGCATGAAACTTCATATGCGCCAAAAGTGTCTCAAGTACGGCTTTAGATTCAGTGCAGCGGGAAGCAAAAAAAATTACTGACAGCTCTAGAGTTAGCTCAAGATTTGAAGCTGCAAAATGTGTGTTTTGTGGGAGATTGCCAGGCAGTAATCATAGCTCTTTATGGTTTTATACATAATAGATGTTAAATGGTGTACTATCTCTATTTTGTTGCATTGTAAATATGCTCTTACCAAATCTCCTAAATATACAAAGAACTCACATAGAGGAAAACAAAATTGAAAAGTAATATTAATCTGGTAGTTAGGTGAAGGAGTGTGCGCATTTTCCGTGGTTAAGATGATGTAGAAGCAACAGAACAAGTGGGAAGATCGTTAGGAACAGTGGGTGCAACATGAAGGATGGGATTGCTGTTAAAGAAATTTGCGGGTTTCAAAGCAAAACTCGATGAAACCGTAGGCATTATTGGAAAATCTTCTTGGCAAGGTATATGATGGAAGCCTAGTGTATACCATACTACTATATCCTTGTTCTCGATCAGGCGGTCCCTGAAAAAATCATACGAAAGGACAGAAATAATAATGTATCGATTCAAAAGAAAGGCATTGAGGAATTAACTACCAATTGCAGTTATTGTTCCGTACCTCTCTGACCAAATGGCGAGTGTATCTTCTCCTTTGCCTTGGTACACTAGAAGTCCACCTGCCCATTGCTCGCTCCGGTTGTATGGCGTAACCCAAATCTAGAAACATCAAAAGAATTGGCCATTAGTTTCAGCATTTTGGCCAAGTCTGGTGCTAAATCTGATGAAAAAGAACAGGTTCCTATGATATCTGGGTGGAACCGCACTGTTATTACCTCTAGGTAGGACAAGTTTTAGATTGACACTAATTTCACATTTTGCCTTTATTTTTTTGCAACTGGCCATAAGGTTACACATAACGAAATGTGTTAAACTTTTGAGAATGTATAGAATCTTCTACCTTCATAAATTAAAAGCAAAATGTAGTTTACCTGATTGTTGGTGAAGGCGCCACGCTGCTGGGGAGGATCATTCTGATTAAGTAAACTTGCTGCATTGCCAGCAGGTACAATCTTGTATCCGGACGGGTTCCCGATTTTGGACTTCTTGGACGGATTTATGACATGAAACTCAGATGGATCAAATAGTTTGAATTTGATCTGTGCATCTTTTTCAGATTTTGCAACATGTTTCTTAGTTTTCAAATAACTTCTTCTAGGTGATTCGCCTGGTGGAGGTTCTTCCTTTACCAAATGTACCTTGATAAAGGAATTATCTGGAGCGTCAATATCCATGTCCAGATGAAACGTTATGAAATGGTCGTGCACGACACCGATCAAATGCTCAGATACAAATGGACCACTCATATTATCTCCTTCCGGTATTTGATTAGCGTTTTCGTAATGAGTTCCCTTCACCATCAACATTCCACTTAAGCCAACCTGTAGTTCAGAGATAGATACAGGAATTTAACATAAAAGGGTGCAAAGAGCCTACTTGTTGAAATAGTCTGATGTACTCGTACCTGCACTCGGATAAGTCCATCTGCTTGAAATTCCCAGTCGATAATATAATCGTAATTACCTACTGTTGATGCGGTTCGAACTACTAAACTTACTTTCGGCCTTGATTCTCTTATCTGTTGCGCACAAATTAAAGATAGCGATGATAAACGTCAGAAATCCATGTACAGTTATACTGTTTTGCCAAGATTTTCATTTATAAGTACCTCTGGTCTCCCACTGCTAGAATCTGCAGTTTGTGAGTGTCTCCATCCAATTTCACCAGCATAACGTTCAAAAACACAAATCATATTCGACTGCACAAACGGCTTCCCGTCAGATGCAGAGAAAATACCATCCATGTAATGCGCATTATGCGGACAATCGTTTAATGGTACCAGCGACATAGCAGTAAGACCCATACCGTATTCTCCAGCATCCATATACGTCTTAAAATACCAACCTTCACTAGGATCCATATACGGTACAAAGAGCTCAGAAGCGAACCCTCTGTACATAACACTCCTCAGCTTACCCGTCTCTGGATCGCGAACTTTAGCTTGCGAAATTATAACCCCGGCTCGCGGATCAGGATTCAAATGGAACTCCCAGTTCGCCCAGCGCACTAAATGGCCGTCAATGCTAAAACTTGGTCCAAGAGGTTGTTCCATGGAAATGGGGTTGATTGGTATCATGTTTGACGTTAGCTTATTCTGAGCTGAATGCTGGTATTCTGTGTTTTTAGCTTGTGCTACCGGAATATCATTTCCGGTATGAGAAATTTTGACAACTTCTTTCTTCTCCAGATCAACCGTTACGGTTAAGCCTTCAATGGGTCTCATGAAAAAATTTGAGGTACCTTGTTTCGAATAACATTGCACCTTAGTGACTCTTTTGCCTTCTTCGTTAGGACCGTACCAACCAGTCGCCAATGCATAACAAACTAAATCGGACAATTTAACACCTCTAGAAACAACAATACGTCTGAATTCTTCGTTCGCTTGTGCTACATCTGTTGCAATGGTGGTTTCTTCGCCGGAAATCATCGGGTACCCGGACGCAGGGTCGATACCGTGACTAATGACCTTGTCTTCATCCAAGTCTACTACAAGAACATGAGAATGTGAATTCAAGAATGCAATTACTTGAGCTTGTCTATGGGGGAGGATGTCACCTTTCTTCCACTCTAAAACGGTAGATTTTTCGGGTTCGTGAAGTGATAAAGTGTGGATGGAAGGAAAATTTGGTGTAAAAAATGGTGGGTAAATTGTAAGAATGGATTGAACTTTGTTGATTTCTTGTAAAGTAAGTGGATCTAGTGGATGTTTTGGGGTATCAGCAAAGTGATCATCAATGGGTTTATGTTTAGTAGTGTTTTTTTCAGTTGTGGAAGAAGAAACATTAAATTTGGATTGAATTCTGTTCTTGGAAGTTGTACACCATGAAGAGTACTGAGAACAGTCGAGATGAAAATCTGCTCCATGTGAAGGAAACCAAGAACGTAACAATATTATAAGAAAAAGTGAAGAAAAGAGAAGAATGAAACAACGGAGATATGAAGTTGGTTCCATTGATGATGGTAAGCAAAATTTCTAATGGAAGTTAAACAAAGTATATTGAAACAATCAAGAACCAGCGATTGCAAACATCTCCTAAAGTCGCCTATCCAACATGGTTGTGACCGACTGTGATGGTCAGCAAATAGTGCCATCAGAGGACCACTTGGTAGGCTCTGACTGTCTAAATGTAGCTAGCTAGGGCCATAAATGGGAGTATTGAATATTGATCTAGTGGCTAACTGGACCGACCATGGTTGTCTTTTACATGGTTGAATTCCCAAGGGAAGCAAATGAAAATGAATCTGAATCTGCACGTCTTAGCTAAGGGCAGACATTTTGTCTAACTTCTGGGAATAGGACTACCCAACATGGTTGAACAATAACCTCAGGCAGAGTATTTCTTTTCCGGTAAAGAAAAATGTATTTGAATGGATTGTGATGGTTACCGATAACAACACGCCAATCAGCACCACCACACATTTTCAAGAGACCTAACAGTCTACATTCTACACTTACACGAGGAAAAGATGGTATTTTGATTCTCGAGTCGTGTTCCAATTTTCTATGGGACATACTGACACAGCAATAATCAACTATTTTGGTCTCGCATTGATTCTTGTATCACACCCAACAAGAGAATCCAAACAGAAGGCAGCAATTTATACCTTCTGTTTTGAAATTCGATGCAACTTGAGGCTCGAATCTTGAGAACTTGATGACTAGTAGCACATTATGGGGATAGGGCAACCATAGTCACATTTTAAGGTCCGAAAAAGTTTAGTTTTCTCAAATAAAAACACAGATGAAAGAGTTTAGTTTTCTCCAGGCCACTACAGAAGCATTTCTCCATCAACAGCATCATAATAATAACTGCATTATTATATAAAATCTCTATGTCATAACCAATTTATCTAGGGGAATAACAATATAATCTATAAGAAGAAGAAAATTGAAAATCTCGGAGACAAGTCAAAACTACCCTGAAGCATCACACGGTCAGAAACAAGACATACTCACGTAACAAAGTTTCTATTTCCTCTAAATGGAAAATGGTCTACAAGAACAGCTTTGCAGTAGGAAAGGCAAACTACTAATAACCATATCATAAAGATTACCTAAACTAGTGTCTTTGTTTCCACTAACGCTGACTGGAGTCAGGTGAACCATCCCCGTAAGAAACTAAACCTTTACCAGCAGGAGGGCTAGCAGAACGTGACCTAGATTTTACATCTTTACCTCCACGCTTTGGGGGTGGTGTATTTCCCGATGACCTTGAAACAGATTTGCTCCTGCTCGAACTCCTTGAAACAGACCTTTGCTTCTCAGATCTCAAGCCCTCGCCACCACGAGAACTAGGTTTCTCAACAGGTGAACGGCTATGTGTTGGGCTACGGCTGTAGTCGCCTTTTCCACGGCCCTTGTTGCGAGGAGGACTTCGTGATAGGCTCCGGCTCCTTGACCAGCTTCGCCTGCCTCTGTATCTGCACAGATAAAAGGTTCATCCATACTTCTGTTTAGAATATTGATACTATAATCATGTTACCAAGTAGCTTGTGATAAAAAAGAATGCCCATGCTTAGAATGGGGAACTCTAATAACAAGTTAAACAAAGATGAGTACCTTGGAGGAGTTCTGCCTCTTAATGGACTCCGGTGACGCCTAGGAGGAGAACGATAGCTTCTGTAGGTTGGATATCTGATCGGAGGAGAAATAGTTAGTTAACACGCTAAAAACTTTAGCATTGAATAAAATCAGCAAAATAATCAAAGGGTGAGCTTCCTTCTAACCTGTCACGATCTCCTCTACCGCCATAGCGGTGTGACCTAATGGGAGAGCGGTCTGGAGACGGGGTCCGATATCGCCGTGCATACCAATACTTCTGGCTAAAACCGCGTCCCCTTCTGAGGCGCTTTGGAGACCCATCAGGTGAAGCACTTCTTGACACACTCCTTCCACGATTATGAATAGGAGATCTTCCCCGGTAGCTAGGACTTACAGGAGACTTTGAATGTCTCCTTCGGTTATTCCTGCCAGCTGGCCTAACTGGACTCCGGCTAATGCTTCTCCGAGGGGGAACCCTGGCTGGACTTCTGCTTGGGCTCTTCCTAGGTGCTCTTCTAATTGGGCTCCTACTTCTGCTTAAGCTCCTTCTAGCTGCTCGTCTGACAGGGCTCCTACTTCTACTTAAGCTCCTTCTCGAGGTCCTCATAGGGCTTCTAGAACTGCTCCTTCGCAAGGACTTTGCAGGGGGCCTAATCAAACTCCTGCTAGTGCTTCTTCGTGGGAGCGATCTTACTGGACTGCGACTTATGCTTCTTCGGGGAAGAGAGGGACTCCTGGTGACGTCTCTTATGGCTCTATTCCTCACTGAACTTGGGCTGACACTTCGAACAGGACTCCTGCTGCTAACACTTCGTCTATCTGGGCTCTGACTGACGCTCTTGCTCTGCCGGGGGACCCCTGCAGGGCTCCTATCAACACTTCTCTGTGAACTCCTGCTCAAACTTCTTCTTTTAGGGCTCACACTAGGGCTCTTGCTCAGACGCCTTGGACTAATACTCATACTCTTACTTGGGATAGACTTGGTATCTGTCCCATTACTCCTCAGCTTTCCATTCTCTTGTGGTGATTCACCTCCTCGCTGAAGCGCATTTGTCATCTCACCGTTCTTCTGCACGTGGTTAACTTCCACCTTTTCCTTTGACAAAGGAGATTGATTCTTTGCTGCGGACAGTTAAAAAAAAAGTATATGACTAGTTAAAACCAATTTTCGATAGTAAGAAGATACAGAATAAACATGATACTCAGAGATGAATCACACGGATAAAACCATGAAAATGATTAGGAAAATAACCAAACATAAAGTGACTTAACAACACACCTGAGAACTTTGAGTTTCTAGACTTTCGTGTCGAACACCCTCTAGCTTCAACTTTTTCATCGTCAGAAATATTTTCACTTGTAGAGTCGCTCTCAGAATCACTGGAACTCTCAGATGTCCTTCATAAAATCAAAAATTATGGCAACTTCAGAATAATTTTCAGCAAAATAAACACTCGGAACAAAAAGAGATCCCTCAAACAGCTAGCAACTCTTTATAGTTTATTCACACTTTACTACAAGGGAGAAGCAACTCTTCTAGCTGTTCAAATCAACTGACGAGAAGAGACCCGAAAAGAGTTAGAATGAAGCAACTCCTTTAAACATGACGGTGGTTCGCACTTTGTGACTTGTGAGTGAAAAAATCCTCCCACCCACACCATCAAGACTTACGAACCTCCCAGCATCAGCAGGTTCCTCTTAAAGTAAGACTCTAAACCTAAGGTGAAGTTGATATGCTAAACATTATCCAGTTATTACTGGTTAGCACGGTATGTATAGATGACTTTCCACACACATTATCATGATTTACCAAATCAGCTGGTCTGTGTAACAGTTTGACTGTGTTTATCCCAACTGTAGAAACTACCGCTGTGGCTAAAAGATTAATGGTAAGTCTATATAGACTATAGTGTATACCTTCTTGATTTGCGTCTCGATTTCTTATCACGCCGCCGGCGCCTTTTTTCTCGCCGTTTATCCCTTTTCTTACCACGCCTATGTTTGCCTTTTTTAGAAACCCTCTTCCTCTTCCTATGCCTGTCTTCACTTGACGAACTAATGTCAGATGATGAAGAAGAATCAGAGGCGGAATCGGAATCCGAGTCGCTTTCGAGTTCAGATGATTCAGTTTCAGAATCCGATGAACTATCTGATTCAGAAGAATAATATCTTCGTCTCTTTTTCCTTCTTCTATCTCTTGAAGTCTTCTTATGCTTTCCCCTCCGCTTCACTTCAAGATCATCAGCATCGACAGAGACCTCGTTCGCTTTCAGTTTATTGGCTTTCTTTTTATCTAAGGTCAAAAATGTGTGCATTACTAGACATGGATAATCAATTCAATTACAAAAATAATAACTTAGTAGACCCTAATTCAGTCAAATTAAAGTGCATAACATAAAATAATTGGTGGGGTATTTGCCACTAGGGCATCTAGTCATATAACAATTTTGGCATGATAAAAATTGCTGACAATTTGACAACAAAAATTGGAGAAATAGGTTGTCAAAATCAAGGAAAAGTGACAGAATAAAGAAATGCTAGAGCAAAGAGCATTAAGCAAACTTACACAGGCAAGCTGTTCGACACAACAAATTGATGCGAGGGAATAATATGTTTACAAAATTCTATGAATCCTTAATTACAGCTTTTCCTAAATCTTTACCTTCAAGATGTTCCCCACAGTTGACAATTTTCACCGTACACTCAGGTTTTCCCTTCTCACTACCACCTATATGCTCAATCTTCTTTAAAGTCTCACGTCCTTGCACAAGCTTACCAAACACAACGTGCTTCCTGTTAACAACAAGCAAATACATAAGTAAAAAAGAATAGTTCATCCCCTGCTCTGTAAAGGCATCGAACGATCTGCATCCATGTTCCCAGATCATGGAAGAGATGACCAGGCAAATGATTGAGCAGGCATCTAGATACTTATTTGAGAGTGAAAAAGCGAGAGTCAACTTCTTCGGCTAAATAATAGCATTCGTAAACATTAAACTTCAGCTAAATAATAGCATCCGTAAACATTAAAAACAGAAAAGATGAAAGAACCCACCCATCAAGATGGTGTGCAGCCTTGAAAGTGATTAAGAACTGAGAACCATTTTTATGAGGACCATCATTAGCCATAGATAGAAACCCAGATCCATCATGAGTTAGCTTGAAGGATTCATCTGTACAATGTCAAAATTAAATGCCGTTATCTCGCTGAACAAGGTTAAAGAGCTTATTCTCATATATATGCCCTAGTAGGTGAAACTCATTTTTGGCACATACGCCATTGTTTAACGCCTTCCAAAGTGAGCAGGAAAAAGTCACATGTGCCACCACATGGGTACAACAACATGGACAAGTTGCACGCATTGGATAGACTCTAGGTACAAAGCTGAGGCCTGAGGGATGAGGGATAACCCATAATCTGATGTGCGCAGGCCTTAGTATATTGCAAGGACCCAGGACAAACTTGTTCAACATATCAACAGAAAAAGTTACTTCCTGAAAGCATGTGACATTGTGCAAATACAATTTTCAAGGACATAGTGGTGCTTGTTTAACAGGAAGAAACCAATAAACTACATGAACAAGAGTAGCAAGATTCTCCATACCTTCAAATTTCTCTCCATATATGCTCTCACCACCACTTCCTGCAAATTAGAGAGACAAGACAAATCAATGAGTAATTTATTTTCTCATAGAAGATTTCATAAAAGCTTCGCATTAAAATGACTAGTTAGCAGTAATAAGCATGTTAGAGATTCCAAAGAAGGAAGGTGAAGACATTTTTCTAAGGAAGATGATTCAATACTCAAAGAAAAAAACCATTTAAGAACATTAATAATGGCATGGTGCATCTCATTATTTACATAAGGACAATGGTAATATCTTCATGAGGCTTGCTAAGGTTGCCAATAAAAAGTACAATAATCAAACTGACATGACTTAGATATATACAGCAGCATAAAAAATCAATCTTCATTAAAAGTTCAAAGTTGGGGATAGAACTTGGCAAAACCAACGTAAAAGACATAACAAATATAATTTCACAGGTTTTTGATGAAACACATACCATCTCGCTTCGAAAAATCTCCAGCCTGCAAAATGAAACCCGGAGTTAGTAAATGACAAACACAAAGAAATATATTTCTACAACTACAACCAGTAAGTACAACCTCAAAAGCATGAGGACAGACAACCAGTAAGAAAAACTTCAAAACTACATCACATGAAAAGCAGCATGACCATCAGCCTTGCATCCTACAGCATAAACAAGGGCAACTGGATATAGGAAAATGGCCATCACTCTATCTCGTGCTAACCAGAATTCATGAACACGGAAAGCTGTGGAGAGCAACCAATTCTAAGAAGAAACACATTTACAGGGATACGAGCTATTACAACGTACCTGAGCCATTAATCCTTTGATAATTCGGTGGAAAAAAGATCCTTTGTAGTGTAGAGGCTTTCCTGTTGTAGGCCCAATTCCCTTTTCACCTACAAAACATCAAGTTACCGGAAGGATTAGAGATATCTTTAGATTCTTCAAGTAACATTTTGATTCATGAATAACAGCAGCCAGGAATAATTGAACAAAGTTCTTTAGCCAAAAGAATAATAACTAAAATTCCTTTGATTTGACAGTAACCGTAAGATGGAGGCTTCAATGCCCTCAACATAACTAGAAACAATAAGATGCTAGCGGACATAACGCCAAGTGTTTTCTTAAAAGGATAAAGGAGATCTATCTGTCCATTTCCTAGGCACAAATTTGTATTCTTTTTCGAAAGCATGCGGATGAAACAGGTTAGAAAGGAAAACTATTCGATGACAGCTGATTATAAAGGATATACGTTTTCCAGCACGGAAAAAAACAAGGTGGAACTCAGTCGGGATTCCATAATCTCCATTGATGTCCCCAAGTACATCAAGCAGTCGTACATAGCAAGACCATGGACCACGCAAAGGTAGATACAACATCTCCAGGTGCCCAGCAATATGGGTAACATTATGCAGCTACTATTAAACAAGGACCCATTGCATAAATAAATGTGATTGCTAACAAGTTTTAGGCAATAAGCTCATTAGTTTAACCAATTGATAAAAGGGTACCTACTGTTTCAATCTCAGAGCTGTCACCGAAACCCTAACTTCAATCTCCCATCTGTTACAACCACCAAAAAGGAAAACTAACTACATGTCACATCATGGTTTGCACAACTACATGGAAATAAATAGAATTCATCCAAGAGTTACTGAGGTGCACCAATGTTTATCAATATAATTCTAATTCACAGTAACCAACACCAGAACACACACATAGATGATGTGATCACCAATCCATCAGGGTTTTAAAGCATTAATTCCTTTAGGAAACCTTAGATAGAGGAGTTGGAAAGTTCCAATTAGTTTTCTTAAACTAGTTATACACAAATAACAGGAAACACGCGGAGTCGTGAATGGTAGTTGTAGAACCTAAACTGATTTGTATTTGGGAGTCTCATGTAGTAACTACCTAGCATGACTTATGTAAGTAAGCAGACCAGACCAGCATACAGGACGAAGAATCAAAAATGTGCAGATTAATATCGAACGGACATGATTAAAAATTTAACAAGTCGAGACGACGTATTACCTGTACAAAGTGCTCGAAAATTCTCTGCGGTCTTGGGAACAACATCATGGAAAAGCTATAAAAAAAAATTAACACAAAAACTAGTAAACCATGTGTGTGCAAACTAGATACCAATCAATTTAGCCAGAATTACATCAGTTGAAACAAAACATTACTCGTTCTTACTAAAACTTAAGAAAACAAAGCATACCTCAAATACCATCCTCTCAGCAGGATCTCCATCAACAGATACATCTAAAAAAACATACGGATTCTTCCTTTTCGACACCATTATCTTAATCCACAGGTGAACCTGACATCCCAGTAGTACGTTAGAGCGAAACCAAAAGAAAAGAAAACCAAGACCCTAACAATTAATGAATCAGGAACTTATTATGAAGAAACTCATTGAATATGCTCTAATCTAAACCACCATTCTTAAATTCATCCAAGGACAGAAACATTCCTTCATAAACAACTACGCGATCCAAATTCATTGAAAAGTGTGTACGAGATTTACAGATCTCAAACCGTACCAAACACTTCCAAAATTCACACCGCGCCCACACAAAATCAGCTGACAGGAAACATTACATACAAATAATAACAGGGAGAGATTGAAACACTACGAACACTAAACCAAAATTGATCTGCGAGAAAATAATGATGAACGTAGCTGAATCAAAACCATAAACCCTAGATAATTCTTTTCAAAACCCTAAAATTACACTCAGACAAACAAATCAGAGAGTAAAAACCAAAAAAATTCGCCCAAAAATCCACACGATCAATAATATATTGAAGAAATTTTGTGGAATAACCCTAATTACCTGAGATATGCTGTGAAGAATGAGCTCCACAGAAATGTGAAGACGTCTGAAAGAGAGGAAAAACCTAAAGTCCTTTAAAACCTTAGCGTCTCTCGACTTGGATTTCAAATTACTGAAATATCCATCTCTTTAGTCGTATTGTCATCTGTGAGCTAATTTTTTACAATGACGGATACACCCCTGGTATTCTGACGGAATCGCCGGAATAAGAGCGTATGTATGAGGTGTTGTAACACCACCGTGTGCGATCAACAAGTTGGAGGAGCACGAGACGGTGAGGTGCTGAGATACATGACGGTGCACATTTCTACTTTGTTCGTTGAAGGCATTGGAGAGATATATCGAAGAAGATTTTAATCAATTTTTCTGCTTTTGAAAATGAAAAAGTTTTTTTTCTCTTTTTGTGCGAATAAGATTTCGTATTAAGACTCATAGAGAGAGAGTCTAGTTTAGAAAGCTAGTAAAGCTATTACTTATCACTTAATTCCTTTGGCTAGCGATTATTGCCCCATTTTATTATCCACTGCTAGAATGGACTCTAAAACCCAGAAACCTTTTAGAGTGAACAAAATGTGGTTTAGAGATCCTTCTTGTAAGGATTTAATTGCTCATAACTGGAATGTTAATATACAGGGTTTTGCAGTTTTTAGGTTTACTAAAACCTTGTTATATACTAAGCAAATTCTGAGAGATTGGAACTATAATCACTTTGGAATTATAAGCACTGAAATCAACAAGATTAAAGCCCAAATTGATATTTTGAATTCTCACAATACTAATCCTCTGGATTCTGAATTTGTTAGATTGCAGAATAGCTTAAACTATTGGTATGATGTGGAGGCTGATTATTGGAAACAAAGAGGTAAGGATGATGAATTTAAGCTAGGAGATAGAAATACTGCCTATTTTCACCATAAGGCTAAGTTTAGGAGGAAAAGAACCCAAATAAACTCTCTTTAGAATGAACTAGGTATTTGGCTTACTGAGAGAAGTGACATTGCAAATAATTTAAAGTCCTATTTCTTTAATATGAGTAGAACTTCCAGTCCACCTTCTCCTAATAGTTATCATGGTTTTATTAGTCCATGCATTACTCATGATGACAATATGGCTTTGATTGCTATTCCTAGTTTAGATGAAATAAAAAGAATTGTTTTTGACATGAAACCATGGACCTCTCCTGGTCCAGATGGTTTTCCTCCTTGTTTTTATCAAACTATGTGGGAGACTGCTGGAGAAGACTTGGTTAAAATGGTACAATCTTTCTTTCATTTTAAGCATCTTTTGAAGCAAATGAACCATAACTTTATCTCCCTCATTCCAAAAAACAAATGTCCCAAGCATGCTGTTGATTTTAGGCCAATATCCTTATGTAATATGTAATACTTATTATAAAGTGATATCTAAAGTGTTGGCCTCTAGAATTAAAAAAGTTCTTGAGAAAACTATAACCCCTTACCAGACAGCTTTTGTTGCAGGAAGATGTATCACTGACAATATAGTTATAGCTCATGAACTTGTTGATTCCCTGAAGAAAATAAAAGCTAAAAAAGTTGGATGGCAATAAAACTAGATATGTCAAAAGCTTTTGACATAATAGAATGGCCCTTCCTAATTAGTACTTTACAAAATCTTGGCTTCTGTAATGAGTTTTATGAGATGATTGAGCAATGTGTAGGTACTGTTTCTACTTATATCTTGTTGAATGGCTCTCCAGGTGAGGTTTTCACTCCTCAAAGAGGACTCAGACAAGGAGATCCCCTATCTCCTTATTTGTTTATTTTTTGTATGGAATCTTTCTCTAGGTCTTTACTTGAAGCTGAACATAAAAATCTGATTCATGGTATCAAAATAAATGAATATTGTCCTGCAATTTCTCACTTGTTTTTTGCAGATGACTGTCTAGTTTTTGCTAAGGCAAATAGTGAAGAAGCTAGAAATCTTATGAACATCATTGAACAATTTAGCATCTTCTCTGGTCAGTCCATCAACTACCAAAAATCAGGTATTGCTTTTAGCAAAGGTGTGCCTAATCAGGTAAAAAATGAAATTTCTAATATTTTTAATATTAAGAAATTATCTCTGAATGATAAATACTTAGGTGTACCCTTATTGTTACAGAGAAACAAAACTGAGTATTTCTTGCCTCTATTAGACAGATATGGTGATAGATTATCTTGTTGGCAAACTAAATTTCTGAATTATCCAGGTAGAACTGTTTTGGTTTAATCAGTGCTTAATTAGTAGTCTCCCATCTCACCATATGTCTATGTTTCCCATTCCTAAAACCATTACAGATAAAATGGACTCTATCCAAATGAGATTTTGGTGGAACAAAAAGCAAGGAAAAAAGGGTACTTATTTCAAAAAATGGAAAGGTGTAGCTCAGCCTAGAGAATTAGGTGGCATGAACATTAAACAATCTGAAATTATGAATTTAGCTTTACTTGCTAAACTGGCTTGGAGAATGCTTCATTCTCAAGGTGCATTATGGCTTAAAATTATGAAAGGGAAATATTTCCCTCTGACTAATCCTCTGAATGACCCTCCTGCTGTGCATGGTTCTTGGATTTGGAATGGTGTTTGTAGGGGTATAAAAATTATAAAGAAATATGTTATTTGGGAGGTTGGAGATGGTTCTGATATACAAATTTGGAAACATAGATGGATACCTTCTATTTCTAGCACTATTAATAGCCAATTCAGCTCAAGTAATATGAGAACTGTTTCCCAATTAATTGATGCTGATACTAAGTCTTGGAATTTACAGATTCTAAATGCTTTATTTGATAATCATACTGTGAATGCTATTACTAATATCAGGATCCCTTTTAGTGGAAAAGATTGCCTTAGATGGCAACCAAATTCTAATGGTAGTTTCTCTGTGAAATCAGCTTATAAAGCCATTCTCAACAGTAGAAATCAAGAGGAAGGAATTAGTAACACAGTTCCTATTTCCTGGAAACATTTCTGGAAGTCTAGATTTCCTAATAATATCCTTCACTTTCTGTGGAGATGTTTACAAGATTTTCTTCCCCTAGGAGAAAAACTGTCTAGACATTATAATAATATAGATCCCAGTTGTCATTTCTGTAACCATCATATTGAAAGCATGAAACACTTATTTATTGATGTACTTTCTCTAGAAATGTGTGGAATTTTATTAACCCTGCTCTCATGAATACTATCAATAATGTGGTTTCAATACAGGACTGGCTAATCTCCCTATTCCAGGTAAGTACTCCATCTGATAATGGCACTATACTGCAATGGTCTACTTTTACTATGTGGCATATCTGGAAGTGTAGGTGTAAGAAGGTTTTTGAAGACCATCAAGAAAACCAAAGTCAAGTAGTTAACTTGATCAAGTCTGAATATACTGAATGGAACAGATTTCTTAGTGCTAACAGCACATCTGTCTCTTCAAATATAAGACAAACAATTTTAAGATGGGAGAAGCCGGAAAATCCCTTTATAAAGATTAATTGTGATGCTGCATTTAATGATGTTACTAAGACTGTAGGCATTGGATTAATTAGTAGGTCTTTTGCAGGTTTCACAAATGGAGCTAGATGCTGCAAGACCAAAGCACTAGACCCAGAACAGGCTGAAGTCAAATCTCTACTGGAAGCTGTATTGTGAGGTAAGACAAAAGGATACCAAAATGTGCATTTAGAGAGCGACTGCTTAAACATTGTTAATGCTTTAAACGGTAGTTTAGATGTAATAAAGTGGACCACAAGAAACTTGATTACTGATTGTGGCAGTATTTTGAATTCATTTGTTAGTTGGAAATGCACTCATGTGCCTAGAGATGTAAACCATGTTGCACATAAGCTTGCAAACATGGAATAGAGATAAACTCTGAAGAGGAATGGTTCCCTCCTCTCCCTACTTGGATATTATAGTATATCCAAAGGGATGAATCTATGTAATCCTCATCTTATTTCAATAAAATCCTTTTCGTATTAAAAAAGAAAAGAGCCATCTAATATAGAGGGCAGGTTTTTCCTAATATTAGATTTATCTACTGAAAGTTTTTGTATAATACAAGTCGGAGAATAGTAATTCCGATCCAATTCTGATTTAAAAGTTTTGCAAATTTTTCTAAGGGATCTGTGACTACATTTCTTGTCCTGGGAACAAAAGAAAAACCCAAAAAATTTGGGTAAGAGATTGCCATTTTATCCGCTTCCTAAAAAAAAAAAAATGTTGCGCCAAGAAACCTCAGAGGGATTGTCATTGAGATGCTTAAAAATACTTTCACAGTCGCCTTCAATACTGAAATGTTTGATGTTCTTTTCCTTTGCCCAATATGTTACTTGCAGAACACCTACAACTTCCGCTTCTTGTGGATCTGTGCTCAATGATGGTCCTGCTCTTCCTCCTTCAAATTTACCTGCATTGTCCCTTAGAATTAAAGCAAAACTAGAATCAGAAAATTCAGAATTCAGGCTGCATCTACATTAATCTTAAGACAATGAGGCTCTGGAGTTGCCCAGGGGACTTTAGATTCCTTTACAGAGCTATTGTTGCTTTTCTTGTGTGAAGCTTTCTTAGACCAATATTGTATGTGCCTTTGAATTTTTAGAGACATCTGAGATGTTTTTTACTTTTTTTTCAAATACTCTGTTACACCTTTCTTTACAAATGAACCACATTTTATTAAGAAATAACATTATTGCTATCACTTGATTTAAATTTTGAAACCAACTTTCATAAGTCGAGGATGTTAATAGATGGGGCAAACTGAATTCCTATTGGTTTTGGTTGTTGTTCCCAGACAGCTTTAGCATACCTACAATGAAATACAAATGTTATGTTTGTTTCTATTTATTCAACATACATTGGACAGGAAGGATCTATGTCTTTTAACTTTTCCGAATAGTTTAGCATTAGTTGCAAGGGCATTCTGAATGCATTTCCAGAAAGAAAAAAAGTTTTATTCTTTGTGATATATTCAATTTCCACAAAGCTTTCCAGAAAGTTTCAGAGAGTGACAAACTTACAATATTTGTTCATACTTCATTAAGTTTATCATACATTGATTTTATTGTGTATACTCCTGATTTTGTCAAGGTTCATCTGAGTTTATCTTTCTTTTAAGAGTTAGTGTTGTCTAGGAACAGATAGATTCTACAGAGTTTAGAAGCTATGTATTGGAAAGGAAGCATGAATAAAGGAGAAATTCCACTTTTTAGTGATATTATCAATAAGATCCGCCACAAGTGTTATAGAATTGTTAAAAGGGTTACGATGAGAAGCTAGATTTCCGTTAATGCATGGGACCCAGTTGTCCTCTCAAACATTAATACTAAGTCCATTCCCTACTTCCTTTATACTATATTGGTTTATGAAATCTAGTCCTTTGCATAAACATTCCTTGGTCAAAGATCCTTTATCTGGTGGTTTTACTCTTAAAGGGCTTTTTCTTTTCAAGTATATTGGTTTCAAAAAAAATTCTCATAGAGAGTCTGGTTCCTGAATTAGTCTTCAAGCTACTTTTGCAATCATTGCTAAATTGAATTTGTGAGCATCTCTAAATCGTAATCCCCTAATTGCATTGGTTTACAAAGGTTAGTTCATGCTTTAGGTTTAAAGCCTTTAGTGCCAGTATTTTTACCCCACCATAAATCTCTTTATATAGCATCTATCTTATTTGTAATTTTCTTTGGTAGTATGAAACATCCCACCTGGTAAGTAGGGTTATTGGCTAGAACTGCTTTGTTCGGTACCATTCTACTAGATTGAGGTAGGACTTTACCCTTCCAACCTTGAGATTTATTTTCCATTCTTTCCAGAATTTGCTCAAAGATTTTTATTTTCGATATATCCATGAAGAGAGGAGCACCAAGATAAGGGTCTTTAAGATTTATGTGTTTTATCTTAAGAAGTTTGGATATCATTCTTTGTTGTTTTGGTTGAACCTTTTTACTAAAGAAAACTCCATATTTTTCAAAGTTTATTAGATGACTTGAGGCGTTACTAAATAAATCTATTGTTAATAGAAGATTCCTACATTCTACTAGATACGCTTTGACAATAAACAATCGTCCGCAAAGAAAATATGAGAGATATAGTCAATATTAACACCATGAAGAACTTTATTATGTTCTTGAGAGAGTAAGAGCCTAGAGAAAATTTCCATGCATATTATAAACAAATAAGGAGATATGGGGTATCTGTTAGAGCATTGCTCGGTTAAACCTACCAAGCGTTGGTACGTCAAGTTTGGCTGTCATATTTTAGTATCAAAACTCAATTAGAGTCGCTTGATTAATATACTAGAGACCAACTTTGTTTAGGTTAGACTAAAAAGTCTAGGAATGTTGAGACATACAAGTATTACCCTGAAGACGTATCTACTACAACAAAGACATCATCCTTCCACTTGAGGCATTGTGATACTGACTTGACTTGTTTTCATTCCTGTTGTTGCTTTCAAGTCGTTTAAGATTGAAAACATAACATGCGAGGTTATATTTAATACTCTAGTATTAGACTTGATCATTTCAGTATGATCAAAGTGTCAAGGATAAATATTTGATTACGAAGTATAACATTTATCTTTTGAACTTCGAATATGTGACATCGACATAATCTATGTAACTCGTTACTTGATTGTGTATTGGATATAGGTGTAATTTCATCCTAGGAAACTATGTTGGATTACATATGTTTAAAGGAAGTACATATACAAAACTTGTTTCGTAATCGAAAGGAAATCAATAGGGGTTTTGGTCCGGTTTTCATTGAAGAATCTATTGGATGACCAATTCGAACCTAGGTAATAACTTTGGTGGAACCGATCTTGACTTATGTTGAGAGCTATGGTAGAACCAATTTTTACCTAGTTTGGGATACCCGGTAGAACCGATCTTGACTTATGTTGAGAACCTTGGTAGAATCGATCCTCACCTATTTTGGGATACATGGTATAACAAATCCTAGCTATTGTTGGGAGTCATGATAGAACCGATCCTTACCTATACTGGGAGTCTTGGTAGAACCGATCCTAGCTATTGTTGGGAGTCATGGTAGAACCGATCCCTACCTATATTTGGAGACTTGGTAGAACCGATCTTAACCTATGGTAAGAGTCATGGTAGAACCGGTCCCAAGAGCAAAACCGATCCTTCATATTCACATATTACTTTATGGTTTTGTGTGAGTTTGGAATTAGGGTTTGCTAATTAGGAAAGTTCCAGATGTCGACATAATTAGGACATCAGGATAATTAGACTTTGATACTCAGTTTTTGTCCAACACTAGGCTTTGGTCTAACATTTGTCAAATGTTAGTGCTTTGTACCTGGACTGGACGTTGACCCAAATTGAATGTCTTAATTCTTGACTTTTGTCTAGATGTTATTAAAAAATTCCAAAAAAGTAAATTACCAAATAAGTTTACAATCATGCCCTTAATTTAATCAACATTTACATCATAACCATACAACGCAAAGAATCATGTTTATCACCATTAAGTTTCCACACCGGAGTAACTAACTCAATTCCCACAGGACCTTCTACTCAAAAACAGCATTCAAAATATCAATCCATCGACAGGAAAAAAACACCATTACAGATTCTTTCTATAAACAGCAGAAAAACATCAATACCATTTCAATTACTTCATCTCTTAACTAAAAATATCAATCCTACCGACAGTAAAAACACCATCACAATGGAATTTTTTTAGTTCATTAGAATTTCACATCTTTTCTCCCTGAGTATCGCCGTATTCACCGTCATTGTAACAGCGCTACAACGTAATCAACACCAGAAAAGAAAATAACAACATAGATTTGGGTTTTTATATACAGAAGTTAAGGTTTTGATTTAGCAAAATAGGAGTAGAAATTGGGGTTTTGTTTTTGATTCAATGAAGTTGAGATTATGATTTAATCGATTTGGTAAATAATGGTTTTGTTTGATTCAGAAGTTGGGGTTTCGATTTATTGAAATTGAGGTATTGGTTAGGGAGAGTAATTGATCCAATGGCTTTGTGACTGAAGAAATCATAGAAGAAGTTTATGGAGTTTGCGGCGGTTGTGTTTTTGATCGAAATCAGGAAAACTTGATTGATCAACTTAACAAAAAACAAATTAGAGTATAAAGAAGAAGAGGAAGCAATACCTAATACACAAATCTTGCAGGTCATTCTAATTTCTAATTGATATGTGAGTTGCTAAGAGTGCGAAGAATTGAGGCGGAGGAAGAAGACGGGGACTGAGTTGGGTATGAAGGCGAAGAATAAGAGTTAGTATTAGGGTTATTGGACTTTTGCATCCGAACTGTACAATAATGATTTTCATTTTAACCATTGGATCGAAGACCCACCTCAGGGCTATACTTGTAATCTATGTATTTTACAGATTTTTATTTTACAAAATTAATTAAAAGTTAGGTTGTAGACAGTCAACTCGGGTCAACGTCCAGTCCAGGTACCAAGCCCTAACATTGGACAAATATTAGACCAAAGCCTAGTGTTGGACAAAACCCGAGTACTAAAGTCCAATTATCCCTAATTCTTATCTTTTATGTCCAAAGATATTCCTTGATACTCAAGGTGATCCTAATCCGAAATATTGAGAATCTTTTAATTAAGAGTTTTCGATTATATGCTTTTGATTTTCCAGCAAATCAAAACATATCTCTTGGAAAGTTATACTAGTTAAGTGCTAAACTAATATTAGATATTTTTTAATAAGAGATTTCAAAATTACAGGTTGGATATTAGTTGGAAATAAGAAAACCGAAATTAGGTACTTATTGCATATCTTGAGAATATTTTCGGTTTTGGATTTTTTTTATTATCCAAACAACCTTGGTTTATAAATAGTTGAGTTTGCATTCTTGCAAACTATCCTAAGAGCCAGGCAAACTTCACTAGTGTTGTTTATGGTGGAGCCATCTATCCGAAGAGGAAAGTACCCTAATTAAGCGAAATCTGTTACGACTGCTCGTTTAAAGACTTTTGTGGGATCAAGAAGCTCTACGAGTACCGTTGGTGGGACACTAGATAATTACATTGTCATTTTAGTTTCGATTGTTGATTTAATTGATTAACGGTTGTTGAAACTTTGATTGCACCTGGTTTGATTATTCTTGAGAGTCTTCTGTTCTGACATAAGGGTCACTCAAACTAGATCAAAGTACTGACAGGATCTTTTGAACTGTTTTTAGATCTAAAGACAACTTGTGATCATCCATTGTAAACAGACTATGTTCTGTGTGTGATCGATCATAAGTGGATTCAAGTTTGTGTTGTGCAGGTACATAAGAAGGCAATTGAATATTTGAAGGCAAAGAGATTTTTTCTCATTCGTTTTCGTATCTCGTGATTTGTGCACACATTCTTGATCGGCTGGGATCCAACTTACATTAGATTTTTTTGATCATAAAGTCATTTAAATCGGCAACTATCATTTGGTGGTATTCTTCAATATCTGAATCTGATAGTTGTGAATCCGAATCTAAGTTATTGATTTGGATTGATCTTACCCGACAAAGGAGTTTAGTTGTTTAAATGGAAGAGCCTTTGTCATAACCCAACGGATTTTTTTCTTAAAAGATTATTGGAGTTGATACCAAACAGCTTTGTTCCTTTACTGTTTGGAAGACGATCAAAAGGAGTTAAGTGCTTAAGACTTTACATCGGTAAAGCAACTCAAGATTAATTTTCCGTCTTGGGATTCATGTGAGTGACCGGTAGGTCGTTGATGCAGAGATACTGAAAGAACTAAGTAACTAAGAGTAGTTTACTTGGTCTCAACTATACCAAGTTGGCATTGTACTTTGTGTAGCGGCTTAATTCTAAGAGTATTTAAAACTGGACTAGGTCCCGAGGTTTTTTGCATTTGCGGTTTCCTTGTTGACAAAATCTTGTGCGTGTTATTTACTTTTATTTTTCCGAAATTATAATTGTTTATTATAATTAAAAGTAAATACACTTGTACGTTAATCATAATCACTTGACTATAATCCTATAGTCAATCGATCTTGTATCGTAACTATTGTCAAATAAATATCAAGTTGTTGTATTGTCTCGACGTTGTCCATAGACGATCACACTTGGTATCAGACTTATAGGTTGAAACAAAAATATTGTGGTATATTTACATACCCTCATCTTTTCAGTATCCCTGCCTTAATCCTCTAGTGGGATTGAAAGAATTACTCGGGATTCTTTTAACAAGGCATCTATTGAAGTTGTGGAAATACATTGTTCTATTAGTTCACAGACTTCTTACGAGAAACCAAATGATTTTAAAGTTTTTAATGGAAATTTCTAATTTACCCAGTCGAAGGCTTTGGATATATCTATCTTAATTCCTAGCTAGTCCTCGTGTTTTAGGGTTTTTTTCTTAAAAGAATGTATTATTTCATGGGATACAATGATATTATCTAAGATTTGTCTAGATGAGAGAAAAGTTGATTGAAAAGGGGAAATGATTTTCTCTAAAAAGGGTTTCATTCTATTGGCTAGGATTTTTGCAATAATTTTATAAATGGTATTAAAAAGACCAATTGGTCTGAAAATTGACTAGGACTCTTAGGTTGTTTAACTTTTGGGATGAGAAAAAGATGTGTCTTATTGAGTTCGTGGTTCATCATCTTTGTTTCAAAGAAGTTTTGAATTGTAATTATCACTTGAGGACCTACAGTTTCCTACTTATTTTTGGAAAACCATCCGGTCCTAGTGACTTATTTGGTATCATTTTCTTTATGACAAAGAGAATTTCGTCTTTTGTGGGAATGGTCACAATATTCAGGTTATCCAAATCAGATATAGAATGAGAGACATTTTGGAATATATGATCATGGAGAGATGAGTCAATTGAGTCTTCAGTAAAAAGATTTTCGAAAAAAGTCTGTAAGAATATTATTGATTTCAACTCAACTCCTAGTGACTATGTTTTGGTTGTTCAATAGACAGACTATCTTCTCCCACTTAGAACCAATCATTACCCCCCATCATCTCTATCATTCCATCTAGCTAAGGATTAGACACATATTGGAGTTTTACTCGGACATTTTAGTTATTGGAAGGAAATTGTTTTATGAGAGAGAATAAAGTAAAAAGAGATATTGTGTCAAAATGAAAAGTTTATACTAAAAAGAAAAGGGATAAGGCTCATTGCAAGAATTCAGGTCGGTCAATAATTACATATGCAACATTATCTCCCAACTTTCCAAAATCTGATAAGAAGAAATTAATTTAAAAGTATCAACATCACAGCTTCAAAGAACTACTGTTTGTTTAACTAAAGTTATGATTTTTTTTTACTTCTGATTTAGCACGAGCACCACACACCTAGTTTTTTTTTTCTTCCAAGTATCTACATAATGGCATAGTGTATCAAAGCTCCAAACCTCCTTACAACTTCTGATGTAATACTGATAGTGATAAGAAAAGTGTTCGTTTCTCATACTTTTAAAGATTTGATTTTTTAAAACTAAATAAAGAAAACTCAATTGAAAGTTGATTTGAAGATTTTAAAAACAACTAAGACACTAGATTCCACTACTACACGTGATTGAATGATGTTGTAAATATTTCAAAACCCTAGTCACCTTTTAAGTCCTTTTATTTCAAAATCCACCAATAATGAGACATATTCTCAAACATTAATTGTACTCACTAGGCATAGATTATCAATTAATTTAACAAAGTATAACCTATCAAATTGAATCATAAGTAATTAGGAAAATTATGGAAACAATTTAACACTTTCCCAAAGCAGTGATTAAGTGAATTATAAATTAAAATTAGAGAAAATAAGATAAATACCTATCAATTATGCGTAAATAACTTCCTCCATTGCTTTGGTTACATGAGAATTAGCTCATCATGGTAAACAACCGCTCAAAGCTCAAAAAGATGAAATGGAGAGAAATAATTAAAACCAGAAATTTGCAACATTTATATTCGTTGCAAACTCACTGTTACAAAAAATGATAAAAGCAGAAGTGTCGCAGGAATGATCGTTGCTTCTGGGGAAAAGGCAACGGTTTATTAACGACAGTCTTTGACAGTATTTTGTTCTTCGTGTTCTTCACAGCAGCAGCAGAAAAATCATGTAACTCTTGATTCTTCGCTCTCTATTCTCTCCAAACTCTTCGTAGCCTCTCAATTCACATCCAACACCTTTTTTATAGTCAACAGTACTGTGAAAATACTCCACCATAACTTCAAATATCCTATATTAATTACATT
>JAJJMB010012081.1:5685931-5882821 GCA_023531105.1 Papaver atlanticum
CTCCACCATAACTTCAAATATCCTATATTAATTACATTATTCTCTTATGATAGTCACGAGAATAATTTCCCTTTTTCAACTTCTTCACGTTATTCTCTTAACTAATACACTCCAACACGCAGATTCTTGTCTCAAAATGAGTTAAACACAATTCGGCCACACGCAAATCTTCCCAAATATAGCAGAAAGCTCGCTGACCCGAGGTATTCCCGTGCTTCTGTTTTATGGAAAATCCACGTAGCCATTCTTATTTTCTCGATTCCAAATGACTTATCATTCTTGTTTTGACGTAACAGGATGGTACAAATTCATTTGAGCGATTAAATCTCATTTAAACCCTTCAAAAATCCAAACAAAAAAATGCGCAGTTGAAAATGTTTGAATCTTGCGTTTTCCCGCAAAATTTTGAGGAAGACGATGGTCCGCCCCTATCCAGTTTCGGCGTCCCTTTAGCAATGGAGTGCCCCCTAGCAAATTTGTGGTGCCATTAGCACTTGTCCTTGGGTGCATTTAGTATTTTTTTCCATGTGCTTTTAGTAATTTTCCGAGCCGATTTTTCCAAAAATGTTTATTGACCAAAAACACCTATACACACATAAAATATTATAATAAGTAAAAAATGAGTACTAACAAAGTAGATAATTGAGATCAAGTCAGACGCAAAAATATGTCTATCAACTTCCCCTAAGCACAATCCAATCTCAGGCAGCAAAAATAATCTTCATATTTTCAGGCACTGGCCAAGCTATACGAAATGATTTAATGAAATACTTCTAGAGTTCAAATGTATAAGGGCAATTGAGCAATAAGTAATTTGTTGTTTTTCACTACCGATTTGCGTAAATTCTTTTATGTTTAAGCGTAGTCCTATAAGCAATGAATTATGAAAACAAGACCATAGTATGAAACTTACCTTGTGGGATATGTATTTTTTGCACAAACACTTGTCAAGTTACACTCTGAAATGTTGCCTACCAAAGCATTATATAACATTCAGCAGTCATTACATCAGCAAGTATTTGTCATCTACTAATATAAGAATGTGCCCCAAGTCTCACCTTAGCAAATATTGCTCAAGTTTTTCGTTAGCATTCAGTCATCTTTTGAAGTTACAACCCTAAACTCTATCGCAAATCATTTCAGCAACCACCACCTCTTTATTCGTGGTTTTCTTATATATGACCAGGAATAAATCATTTTAAAAACTCCGGTCCATCCATTTATCTTGTCAAAATCTAATGGCTATATGATTCTTCTTATTAAAAGACGTAATATGTTGCAGTTCTGAAACCACCTTAACCACATAATTCGACATTGCGGAGCATTATTATCAGCACACATAAAAACTTCATTTATAGAATGAGGTATTTATTGTACTATATTTTTCCACAAGGTAGTTTTATTTTTAGAATATCTCCAAACCTATTTCGCAAAAAGAGCTTTATTTGTAGTTCCCAAACTCACAAAACCCCGTAATTTTTAGGAGCATAAAGTTTGGATCATACCACCCAAGCTATCTTTTTACTGCCTTCCACTGCACCCCATAAGAAATTGTACAACAACTTAATCATTTTTTTCCTCAACATATAGATAAATGGAAATAAGATAGGAAATAAATAAGAAAACTAGAAAGACAACTTCTTGTTAGAACCAATCTACCCGTTTTGTTAAATAAAAAAAAAAACTTTTATAGCGCTATTTTCATCTCTGAAAAGGAAAGGGTACAAAGTACATTACCAAAATTTTGTTTTGGCAACCTATATGGACAAAACCTAATATAATTTCAAGTAGACCAAATTAAAATTCCTTTACAATATGCATATAAAGTTTATATCATTTTCTCTTCACAATCAGAAAGTCAAGACAATAAATTTTGTGAACCTGATTGTATAGAGTACTTGGGCGATCTCAAAAATCAATATCCAACATCAATCTGGTCGTATCCAAATAATTGAATCTGAATTCTGCCAAGTATGAAACTTGTTATCTATCTTTCAAGATACAAATTCTACAAGAACGAGTCTCCTAATCGATCACAATTAATATGGATGTATCTACTAAGATTGATTAGATACTAATTGTGCTAATCCTATATTATAAAGATAAAACAATATAATGCAGAAAAGATAAAATACATGACACCAAAAGTTTTGTTAATGAGGAAAACTGCACTTGTAGAAAAACCCCGAGACCTTGTTTGGATTTGAACAACGAACTGTATTAAGCCACTACAGACACTAGCCTACTATCAGACTTCAGACTGGAATGTAGTTGGGATCGTATTCACTTTCCGAGCAATTCAGCTTCAGTCGTGCTTTTTACGTCTCTTGAACCTCGCAAGGCTTTACGCAATTTATTCCCTTAGCTGACATCCTTTACATCCTAAAATTTGTTTCGGCCCAAGTGAAGATTTTTTATACCAATCTACCTCTAACAGATAAGCCTAATTGATTTCCCTTTAGATAGATAGATCAAGGCTTGAATCTGTTTGCAATAGACAAAGCCAGCAAACCTCACAAATCCGGAACACTTACACTCAGTTAGTCGAGAAGCTTAGATTATTAACCACCTTTAGGAATCACAAGGTCTGAGACGAAAACAACTTTACGATTTCTATTTATCTCGTTCCTAAAAAATATTACTAGAACCTCGATAACATTAAGAATAAGATCAGGATACACGAACTATCAAGATAAAGATAGTCGGACCTGGCTTCACGAATCCCTAAGTGAAGTCTTTAAGTCGTAAACCTAATTATGTTTTTCAGTGGAAACCTAGGTTCATAGAGGACGACTTTAGAAAACAACTAGGACACAGAAGTGTCAATGATTGAATTTCTTGGTTGTTTGAGTCTCTCTGTTTATAGACTTTTAAGACTAGGGTTGCTTAGAATTCAAGCTAAGAGAGCTTGAGATTCAAGCAAACAATTTCTCTATTTAGATGAAAATCCTATTAGGAGTTCATGTAAGCATGTGAGAAGTTTGTCTTGAAATTACATAGAAGAATATACACTATGGTCCAGAGTACCGAAACCGTGTATAATGATAGTTCATGACAAGTATGCCTTAAGAACTAATAAGCATAATCATGTTCATGTAAACAGTTAAAACTTGAATCATGATGCACATACATAAGGTGTTTTAGTGATCAAAATATATCTTAGAGGTGTCAATGAGAGTTGTAGCAATGCTAAACGTATTTATGAAAATAGCACATGAGCATCTGCTAATTCGTATTGGGTAGGTATGCGAAGGTACGCGTACTTATAAACTAGTTCGTGAATTAGGATGGCCAAGGTATGCGTACCCTAAGGATATTCACGAACTCATGCTCTTGAGGTACAAGTACTGGGTATGCGTATCTCCCCCATTCACGAATTAAGAACACAATGATACACGTACTGGGTATGCGTACCTATCTATGTTCCAGAGCTTCAAAATATCCAATGGTACGCATACTGGGTATGTGTACCTACCCTGAGTCCAGATTTCAGTAGTTCTGGAAACTCATTTTTTGATGTTTGAAATATTCTCAATCGCCATAGATATAAATATCATTGCTTGAGCAATTCTCAAATGATCCACAAACATAGTTTTTGAACAATAAATTATTTCGAACTAAGATTGCAAAGGACCTATGAACATCCATTGCTTGAATCATATTTCGAGATGTTTAACAAGCTAAGCTTGACTTGAAATTTCTTTTTTGAAATATTAAGTCTTTTGAAGTCATACGACGTACTCTCATATAAATAAAATGATAATACTTGTGAGTAAATAAAATGGTTCAGTCTTCACATACCTCTTTGTTGATAAAGTTTTCCAAATGTCTTTGTTTGATCTTCGGTATTCAATCTTCGAGGGTTATTCAGTGATGTCTGATACTCAACTATCAAAACCTTTCGGAGTCGGTGAGACGGAAGAAAAAAAAACGATTTTCAAACCAAAAACAAACAAACTTAGCTCTCAATTTCACCAAATTCTCCATCAATTTCAGCAAATCAGACTTTAATCTTTTTGGTTCCAATTTCAACTCAAAGAACAACCAATTCTCTCAGATAAGTGTTTAATTTCTTCTTCTTCGAGTTTAATTTTCGTTCTTTCGTGTCCTGTGTTTCGTTTCTAAATTGTTTCTGTAACATGGGTTCGTTGAATATGTTTTAGACTTACAAGTTAGAACTAATCTTTGTGTGTTTCTCTAGTTTAAGGTCTTTAATTTGTGCTTATGTGTTTGTACTCCAGGTATCTAAAAAGTGTTTCAATTGAAGTGTTTCAAAATTATCTGTTGTTTTCTCAAAAGTTTATCTATCTTTGGAAGAGAGTTTTTTTGCTAGGTTGAATATGAAAATCTTGGCTTGGAACGTGTAGGGGATTGGACAACCTCTCACTCAAAATCATCTTCGAAGTGAAATCAATATTCATTCCCCTGATTTGATATTTCTATCCGAAACCAAGATAGGTTTTAAGGAAATGTCTTTTATTCAAAAATCCTTTAGTTTTCCTAATTATTGGATTCAGGGATCAATAGGCTTATCTGAAAGTATTTGTGTTTTATGGAAAAATGGATTCCATATTGAAGTCATATAAGAGAAAATAAATTTGGTTTCTTTAATTCTGCGGACTGATGCTTCGATAGGAAAATGGCTTTTAACATGTATTTATGGTGCTATTTACGAGGATGGTAAACAATCTCAATGGACTGCTATGCAAAATCTTTTTTTAGAGTATAATTTGCCTTAACTCATAATTTGTGATGTTAATACCGTTTAGATAAATCTGAGAAATAAAGAGGTTTAAGTAGCTCCAATAAGAAGCATGCAGTTGTTGCTCAAATTATTCGTAATCTAGGTTTAACTGATGTTGTTTGGAATGGTAACCCTTCTACATGGTCCAGTCATAGAAAATGAGACCCGCTAATATTAGTAAGATTAGATAGGGCATTAGCAAACTCTTCTTGGCATGAATATTTTCCACATGCGCAATTTGCTAATTTACTTCCTGTAGGGTCAGACAATGCTCCAGTTTTTCTAGTTACTAATCATTGCACTCAAAGAGTTAGAAGGCCATTTCAAGTTTTTGAATATTGGTTTGTTCATAAGGATTGCCATAGTGTTATTGATAATGTTTGGAGATCTCATAATTATTATATAGGATATGAACTTTTTTCTAATAAACTTGTTGCTACACAACAAGCTTTGTAGGATTGGAGTAAGATTATTTTGGTAGTATTCAGGGAAAAATAAAGAATCTTAAGCATCAGTTGTAATCTTTAGTCGAATCAAATTCTCAAGTTGAGCTAACACCCCTGTATAAGCAATTAAAAATTGAACTTTCTCATTGGTATGATGAAATAATTAATTAACATGTTAGGCATATATCTAGGGACAATTATTTTGTGTATGGAGACATAAATACCAAGTATTTTCAAGCTAGAGCGAATTTTCGTAGACGTAGAAATCATATATCATCTTTGTAAAATTCTCTAGGTACCTGGTGTAAGAAAATGACTCAATTATAAGCTATTTTGGTTGGCCATTTTTAACATATAACAACATCTTCTCGTCCTGATAGAGATTTTGATTTACTTGAATTAATTACTTCATGCATTTCTTCTGAAGATAATGATAAGTTATTGAAAATCCTTCATATTGATGATACAAGAGCTATTGTTGCTCAATTGCCTTCATGGAAGGCCCCAAGTCATGATGGATTTCAAACTGGATTTTATAAATTCAGTTGGGATATTATGGAAAAGGAAATTGTTTCTTTGGTGCAAGAGTTTAATAGAACTCAATATTAATCTTAACTTCACTTCTCAAACTCTATTTCCTAAAGTTGTGTCACTTACAAAACAAAACAAGAAAAATCTAAAGTTGTATCCGGCGACAACTATTGACTTTTGACCTATTAGACTCTGTAATTCATCTTACAAAATCATCTCTAAATTCATGCTCAATCGTATAAAACCTATCATTTCTAAGATTGTATTTCCTTATCAGATGACTTTTGTCTCAAATAGGTGCATTCAAGATAACATAGTAATAACACACGAATTGATAGACACCATGAAAAAGAAAAAAAATACAAAGTAGGAGATGTAGCTATTAAATTATATATGCCGAAAGCTTTTGATTGATTAAAGTGGAATTTTGTTAGAGATATCCTCCAGCGTTAAGGATTTGACAATAAATTGTACAATATCAGTATATCATTGTATTAGTGCACTTTTTATCTCTTTGCTTTTAAATGGAGAACCTTGCAAGCCTTTCACCTCATTGGGAGGTATAAGGAAATGAGATAGTTTATCTCCTTATATTTTTACCATTTGTATGGATGCTTTTTCTCGTGCGCCTTCTCATTCATGCTGAAAATTAGTTTTTGGTGTAAAGCCTGCTCGAAGTGGTTCTTCTATTCCGCATTTTTTGTTTGTTGCAAATGACGTGCTTTTATTTCTGAAAGCTAAAACTTCTGAACTACAACATGTGCAACATTTGTTGAATAGACTTAGTAGGGCTTCTGGGCAGGTCATAAACACTCTCAAAAGTGGTATTGCTTTTAATAATAAAAAAATGCCAAGAAGTAAGTAACATGAGGTAGCCAATTTACTTCAAATGCATCATATGAAATTGAATGAAAGATATCTTGGTGTGCCATTTTTTCTTACTAGATCTAACGCTGCTAGTTTTCTACCTCTTATTTATCAAATGCAAAAAAATCTTGACGAGTGAAAAGAAAAACTAATCTCACAAGCTGGTAGAGCTATTCAAATTCAAGCTATCCTAAATTATGCGACAATGTATTAAATGTCGTGTTTCCTCGTGTCGGGGTATATCATTAAAAAGTTAAATATTAGTAAAAGTAGATACCGGTGGGGCCATCATCCAAACGGAAAGGGATGAATCATAAGACATGGCTGAGTTTATGTGTTCCTAAAATGTATGGGGGATTATGTTTTAAGAATCTAAGTAAATTTAATTTAGCTTTACTTATTAAGATGGCCTGGAGATTAATGACTCAGCTTAAAGCTCTATGGGCTCGTGTGGTTAAATCTAAATATTTCCCGAAACACAAACTTTTACATGATTATTTAAAGAAACATGGTACTTGGATCTGGAAAGCCCCGGAAGAAGGTCTTGATATTGTTAGAAAGCATCATGATTGGGAAGTGTCTATAGGGAAGGATATAAGTTTGTGGATAGATGGATAAAGTCTGAATCTGATCTTTTGCGGAAACCTTTTGATTATCATTTGCAGGATTATACACTTTTCTCTCAACTGATAAATCCTTATACCAATGAATGAGAGGACTCTGCTTTGAATGAATTATTCACATATGAGATGATTGATATAATTCATAAGATAAGACTCCCTAATTGAGGAATTGATAACATTAGATGGCCTCTGACTAATTTTGGATATTTTACTATGGAGTCTACTTATAAAGCTCTTTTTCAGGATCAATATAACATTTTATCTCAACAACAAAGACAATGGTAAAGATATGGCACCTGGATATCCCCCTAAGTTTATACTTTTCATATAGAAATACTTGCAGGATATTTTTCCATTTAAATCTTACTTGTTTTCATTTTATGTTGTGTCTGATGACTTATGTCCTCTATGTGGTTTGGCTGTTGTAACTTTAGATCACTTAATTTTCATTGTTTTTTTTGCACGAGCAATCTGGTTATTATTCCATCCTTTCCTTGTTTTCAAGATAGCATTGGTTTCATACTAAAGCTAATCCTCATCTAGTTGGTTGTTATAGACTATATATAATCATTATTTGGCAAATATGGAAGGCTAGATGTAAAGCTAGTATTGAAAATGTAAGTCAGAATCTTTTAAATATTATCCATTGTATTACAACTGAAGCAGAGTCTTTGCTGTAAACTCATAAATTTTATCGCAGCCTTATACATAATCCCTTTTCAGCTGTTACTTGTATTCACAAGTACCTTTTGACTAGTGCATTTCTAAATAATGTTCAAGACTGTGTTCTAATGTTTGTTGATGGTTTTATAGGAAAATCATACACAAATGCAGGGTGCGGAATCATCTACTGTAGGCCGAATGGAGAGTACATTGCATCCAGATGCTGGACAATCAATGCAAATTAAGTAATAGAAGCAGAAGCCCATGCCCTTCTTCACGCAATTGAATGGGCTCAACAAGAACATATACCAAATACAATTTTCATCTCGGACAACCTCTCTTAGTAAATGCTATCAATAGAGAAGTGTCTAATATCAAATGAACACAATTTTCTTATATGAATGATTATATAAACGATTACCTACGTTGCGGCAAACTTTTTATAAGTATGTTCCGCCTAATTTTAATCGAGCAGCAGATGCCTTAGCTAAACTCGTTCGAAAATATAATGTAACTAAAGCCTGGGTTCTTCATCCTCCTGGATGTGTAAGAGGAAAGATAACCCCTATTTGTATTGCCTAGTTATGTTTAATACAATTTCCAAAATAATAAATCAATCAAAATGGCTCTTAGTGAGTAGTGACTACCTAAGATATTTTGCTATTTTCTGGAAACCTATTTTAAGGCATACTGATTTTTTTAGGCATACCTAATGGTGCCAAAATAGGGTCGTTAGATAAAAAAAACACCATCACCCTTTTTTGATAATGGCATAACCACCCTTATTTAATTAGATTTAATGATAACTAGGTTACTGCTGCAACAGTGCGGGGACGACCAAAGTTTGGAAGCGACTCCGCGAAATTGTAGGGGTCATTTTTTTGTGACAGTTTTGTAATAGTTTCGCAATAATTTTTGTAACCGTTGTTTAATAACAATTATAAGTGTAATATTTATGTGATACTTATTATGTAACAATTTTTTTACATTTTTTTGTAACAATTTTGAAATAACAACGGCTTTAGATCCGATGGCTGAATTTTGTTGGTAATCATCGGTCAAGATCAAAATTAAAAGTATAGGTGACGTTTTTTTTGCCATTTTCACGCCGGAAATACCGTTAATAAGTTCGACTTCCGATCGTTTTGACCGCGCCTAACCATACATAGATGAACAGTTCGGCTCAAAATCTTGCAAAGTCGCATCAGCCGAACATCATTGAATTCCAAAACTTATTCAAGTTAACAGTTCGGCTCAAAACTAGAAATGTACAAACCAGCCGAATATCATTGAATTTCTGAACCTATTCAAGTCAAAAGTTCGGCTCAAAATCTAGCAAAGTCGCATCAGCCGAAAATAATGTTTCCCTAAATCATATACTAGGTTTGACTCAAAATTGATATTCCAAAATCAGCCAAACTGATCTTCTGAAAAATTTAAAACGAAGGACAAGGCTAGGTTCGTTTGATAATTTTGCGACTTTTTGAGTCAAACCTACCCCTGTAAACCCTAATTTCATATTTGAAATCCTATTATATCGATCGATCAAAAACAAGATGAGTTTGTTACAAATAACTTCTAATATACATTGGAGAGCAATCAGGTTTTGGATTTCGCACTCCAACGTCGCTCACTTTTATTTGCGCTTCTTTTGCTTGATTACTTGCTTGATTGAATTAGAGTCCAAGATATTTAAGTTTGAAGGTTATTTTGATTTTTGATTTTAAGTTTTTAAGGGTAAGGGCACTTTAGTAATATAAATCGTTTAAGGATATATAGGTAATTGCAGTACCCTTTAGACACCCCTTCCACCGTAGATGGGATAATGAATCAGTATGCCTTAAAAACAAATGAGTACGCCTCAAAATAGGATTTTTCTTGGAACCGAATCGTAGAGTTTTGCTAGTTTTGCTAACTTCCCAGGCCCAACACGTTATTATCATGGATAATATATGGACCCAAGAAAACTTACAAAAGCCCGATACTCTTCTCGTCTAGGGTTTATGTATTTCTCCAAAGAAGCGATACATAAAAAGAGAAACACATTTTTGGCTTTCTTCCTTGACTGCCGCAGAGGAGCTGCAGAACCCTAAACAAGGAAGAAGAGGTAGCCAGGGTTTCAAATCAGACGAAAAAAATGACGTTCAAGGTTAGTTTACCTTCTCTCGATCTCGATTCTTCTTCACAATCTATTACTAATCTCTTCTCAGTATGATCTTTTTCCATCTGTTTAGATTTTCATTTTTGTTTTTGTTCTTCCTGTGTAGTATCATCAATACCAGGTCGTGGGAAGGGCATTACCCACTGAGAAGGAGGACACTCCTAAGATTTACAGGATGAAGCTTTGGGCAACCAATGAAGTTCGTGCTAAATCTAAGTTTTGGTAAGAAAAAAAAAAACTAATTATTGATGAAACCCTAATTGTTGTTTCTTGATTTCGTGAGATGGTTTTAATAGCGTGTTTGGTGTATTCTTAGGTACTTTTTGAGGAAGCTTAAGAAAGTAAAGAAGAGCAATGGACAGGTTTTGGCTATCAATGAGGTGAATTCAATTCCTTGATTACTTAGATTTAACTGATTTGTGTGGGTAGGTGTTCGAGTTTATATTTTGTTATGATTAATATGGTTAAGTTAGATCAATTTTTTCATAGACTTTTAGTCTGTGTGCCCCTTAACAGTAATAATTTTCTGCAGGCATAATATTCCTTAAAATTAGTTATACGCAATGCTAATGTTTGATAGTTCACCTCAAATAGGGCTTATATATGGATTCTTTGATGAGCGTGCTTCACTGGTTGAATAGTAGAATTTCCACTTCTGGCATACCTCATCATTTAACTTGTATAGTTTTGAGTATTTGCTTTTCTTTGTGGCTTATAGGATTTGTAAGAGAGCTCTACTTTATGATTGTGTTAGTGCAATGGTCAAGCTTATAGAGTGTTAGTAAACTGATAATGGATAGTTGATATTGATGAGTTGAGAACTGGGGTTTGATCACCTACTAATGCGTTCTTTACTATGTAAAATCCACTTGTGTTTTGTGCCATCTCATGTCCTTTATGTACAACTGCAAATTTGATTCTACTTGCCTCCTAGGATATCCGAGTAGTCTCCCTTAAATCCTATTGTTGCTTATTTCTGAACCAACATGGACATGTTTTATTTTGTTTTCTGGATAAGAAGTGACGGCGTAGTTACACCTGTCATCTCTGGTTTGATTTTACATGTTCTGTGTGGCATTTGATTAGTTAGTCTAGGAACCAAATAGCCCTAGTGGATGTCATGTGTACCCTGTTTGTCAGCAGCACACCTGAATAGCCCTCATGTTACAAGGAGGTCAGACTATGGAACCTAGAAACAAGCCATGTTACTTTCAGATCAATAAATGGTGGCATGTAGGAATGTATGGATTGCTAGTTATGCACAATAGTTATTTGAGTTCTATGCCTTCTCGTTACTTATTTTTCATGTTCTCTGGTTAATGTTTTTTTCTTTTTTTTTTTTGGTTCATTCAATCCTCCTTAGAAAGTCTTTTAGTGGCCTGTTCTAATTTAGATTTCACCTGCAGATTTATGAGAAGAGCCCAACCAAGATCAAGAACTATGGTATCTGGTTGCGTTATCAAAGCCGAACCGGTTACCACAACATGTACAAGGAGTACCGTGACACTACTCTCAATGGAGGTGTAGAACAGATGTACACCGAAATGGCTTCCCGTCACCGAGTTAGGTCTCCATGCATCCAGATCATCAAAACTGCCACCATCCCTGCCAAGCTTTGCAAGAGAGAGAGCACAAAGCAATTCCACAAGAAGGACATCAAGTTCCCATTGGTATTCCAGAAGGTCAGACCACCAACCAGGAGATTGAAGACCACATACAAGGCAACAAGACCCAACTTGTTCAAGTAAGCACTCGGTTGAGGACTCGCTAGTGCCTTGGAAGTAGTAGATTATTAGGCTAAGCTGGTAAAAGTTTTCTTAAGATTTATATATTTTGGGGTAAAAACATCTTTTTTGTCTGTAGAACCTTATTTACTTATTGTTTCTGTTTTGTCGGAGACTTGAAATTCAGTAGAAGTTTCATAAGTAGTCTGTTATAGACTACTTTGTTTATTTCATTTCTGTTTATTTTTTCGTTCTGACATACTAGAGACAGGAAAGACTATAACAAATTTTGTGTGCTTGTTTATGCATGATCTGTACTTCTTTAAGTTTCAGATTTTTCTTATTTTCTTGCTCATTGTGAGTTATGATGTCAGATCTGTTACTAAAACCACTAAAACCAAATGTTTTTTTTTTTTTTAAGTTTTTGGAGGAAAAAATACAAGTAAATTTACACCAACTCAACCCAAACAAAAACAATATCTTCCGTTTCAGCAGAACAAACTACTCAACCGGGTGGAATGAATTTGAAACCTTCTAGTTCTGGACCTGTCTCTACTTTAGCAAGTGAAGTTGCAAGTACTATTGGTGTTAATAAGAGAAATCGACAAATTACCACTTTAGTTATTGCCAGTGAGCCAACTGTTTCACATCACGCTTTAAGTACACCGATGTACTTAACCAAGACACTGCTTCTTCTCATCTTTCTCTAATGGTGTTCATTATAGTAGTATATGGGACAATGCTGCTGCCTAGGCTTATGAAGCTCAGAATCATACTGATGCTTGGCAACATGTTACTTTTCTCCTATTTTGTTTATTACTTTCTGTTATTTTCTTTGTTCTATATATCTTAATTTTCTTACTGCTTGATTTTGTTTTCTTTATTTTTCTTTTCATCATGAAATTTTTGTCTTGGAACTGCCAAGGCATAGGTAATCCACATTAGATTATCTTCTTTTTGCCTAACACAATATGACCCTGATATATTTTTTTTAATCAGAAACCAAAGCTCAAACCTCTAAAATGCATCTTTATCTTACCCACACTAAATATCCCAACTTTTGATCTTATCCAGTTATTGATCGTTCTGGTGGAATCGCTATTGCTTGGAAAATTGGTGTAGATTTAGAAATTATGCATACAACTTCTGCACTATACATGCTATCCTTCACACTCATGATAACAATCCTGATTTTTGATAATTTGCATGTATGGAGCTCATAATGCTTTGGATAATCATAAACAGTGACAATATCTATTGAATATGAGTAGTTATATTGATCTTCCTTGGGTTCTTGTTGGAGATTTAAATTTTACTATGAATGATATTGAAACTCATAGTCATACTAGTCATCCTCATCATTCTACTCATGTTAGAGATTTTGTACAACAATTGGGTCTTATTGATATGGGTTATTCTGGTTCAGATACTACTTGGTCTAATCATAGATCTGGAGATGCACATGTTTCTGTAAGATTAGATAGAGCATTAGTTAACAATCTTTGGATTAATAGTTATACTAATGCACACCTTCGCCATCTAGTCCCCATAGCATCTGATCATAGTCATATTCTTTTACATACCATCTCTCATTCATGTAAACATTCACCTTTCAAGTTGTATAAATGTTGGTATAGATTACCTTCTTGCACTGAGACTATCAATCAGAGTTGGCATCATCAGTTTTTGGGTTCGCCTTCTTATCAATTTTAAGCATGCTGAAGTACACTAGATTTCAACTTCAAAAATGGAAAAGATTATCTTTTGGTAATATTGAAGTCAATCTGAATTCAATTCAGTCTGAACTTCAGAATTGTCATGATATGAATATGTCTGCTATACATCCTAAGATCATTCAACTTGGTAATTCTTTGCAACATTGGTTATCAGTTCAAAAAGAATATTTCATGCAACAAGCTGGAGATAAATTTTCAAAAACTGATAAGAATACTTCTTACTTTTATTATGTGGCCAATTTTAATAAAAGAAGATCTAATATTAATGGCATTCAAGATCTAAATGACAGTCTTATTAGAATACCAGATGCTGAAGAAATTAAAGATGTTGTTTTTAGCATAAGACCACGGGTTCTCTAGGAAATAATGGATTTCAAGCTGGCTTTTACCAGCAATGCTGGGACACCATTAGTAGTGAGGTAATTTTTATGGTTAATCATTTTTTTACTCATAAATATATGTTGAAGGCTATTAACCATACTTATCAAATTCTGATTCCCAAAACTCAATACCCTCAAACACCTGCTGATTATAGACCTATTAGTCTATGTAACGTAAGTTACAAAATTATCTCTAATATCTTATCAAACAGACTAAAACCTCTTTTGTCCAAAATTATTTCACCAACCCAAACAACTTATGTTCAAGGTAGACATATTCAAGATAATATTATTATTTCCCATGAATTACTTCACTCTATGAAAACCAAAAAGATCAATTAGGCTCTTGTTGGTATGAAATTGGATATGTCGAAAGCTTTCGACATGGTAGAGTGGTCTTTTTTGTTATCCATCTTTGAGCAGTTGGGTTTTCATTCTGATTGGATTACTATGATTGAGCAATGTTTTCAACAACTAATACTTCCTTGCTTATAAATGGTATTCCTAGTAGTACTTTTGCTCCGACTTGTGGGATTCGACAAGGTGATCCATTGTCACCTTACTTGTTTCTGTTTATTATGGAAGATTTTTCAAGACTTTTACGGAGTAATGTGGATGCTGGTATGGTTCAAGGTTTAAAGATTAACAAGCATTGTCCTTCTATTAGTCATCTGTTTTTTGCAGATGATTGCTTGTTATTCTTTCAGGCAAATGCAACTCAAATGCAACATTTTTTAAAATATTATTTACATGTTTAGTCAAGTCATAAACATGCAGAAGTCAACTATCTTTTTTGATAAGTGAAAACGCAGGGGATACCAAGTACACCCAACTTTTTCGTTCGGCAACCTATATAGACAAAACTTAATATAAGAACAAGTAGACCAATTGAATGATCCTTGAAAATATTTATATAAAGTTTATATCTCAGCCTCTACTCAATCAGTATGTGTATAAACATATGGTTCGTTAACCTAATTTTTAAGCAGAGTACTTGGACGATCTCAAAAATCAATATCCAAGATCAATCTAGTCGTATCCAAATAAACTAATCGGAATTCTGCCAAGTGATTAAACTTTTTATCTGTCTTTCAAGATACAAATTCTATATAAAACAAGTTTCGTAATCGATTACAATTAAGCGGACATATCTACTTATATTGAATACGTACAAACCCGTGTAAATACAATTATAAAGATAAACAATATAATGCAGAAAAGGAAAAACACAAGAAACTAGAAGTTTGTTAACGAGGAAACCACAATAACAAAAAAAAAACCCAAGACCTCGTCCATATTTGAACACCACAATGTATTAAGCCGCTACAAAAGCTAGCCTACTATCAAACTTTGGACTGGAATGTAGTTGAGATCGAACCCACACTCCAAGCGATTCAGTTACACTCGCGCTCCTTACGTCTCTTGAACCTCGCAAGGCTCTACGCACTTGATTCCCTTAGCTGACGTCCTTTACCGCCTAAAAGTTGCTTCAGCCGAAGTGAAAACTTTTGATACCAATCTGCCTCTAACAGATAAGCCAATTTGATTTCCAATTAGATCAAAGATCAAGGTGAGGAAACCTGTTTACAATAGAAAAAGCTAGCAAACCTCACAAATTCGGAACTTACGACTCCAAAAGAGCATCTTAGATTCTTAATCACCTCTCAAGATCTTCAAAGGATCAATTAAGATCCGTTTTTAGATATATGTCCTGGGGAATCACAAAGTCTGAGACGAAGAGAACTTTGCAATTACTATCTATCTTACCTGAAAGAGATTGCGAAAACCTCGATAACAGAAAAGCAAGATCTGAATACACAAACTATCAAGGTAAAGATAGTCGTACCTGGATTCACGATTCCCCAAAGCGAAACCTTTTAGTTGTAGACCTAATTATATTTCTCAGAGTAAACCTATGTCAATAGAGGACGACTCTAGAATCAACTAGGACACAAAGTGTCAGGTATTGATTTTCCCAGTTGAAAGAGCATATCTATTTATAGTTTTTCCAAGACCAAGGGTTGCTTAAAATTCAAGCTAAGATAACTTGAGAATCAAGAAAACTCTGTTTTTGAAATATACAATAGAATAATATATACTTTGGTCCGGTTATGTAACCGTGTATAATGACTGTTCGGTTTGGAAACTTAGCCAAATAACTAAAAACAATTTGATGTTCATTCAAACACCTAAGAGTTTAATCATGATGTACACACATAAGTGTTTAAGTAATCAATAAAGTCTTAAAAGTGTTTAAGAGAGTTCTAGCAATGCTAAACATATCAAAAATAAGTCTTTAAGCATTTGCTAAAATATAAAGTGGGACAGTTGGTAGAACGGTTTGTGGACCGCATGGCTTGTTCCGAGTCAGGGTTCAACGCTTCGTGAACTGGGTTCGCCAAACCTACTAGACTTCCGAACTCAGTCCACCATCATTCGTGAATTGAGTTCGCTAACTGCTAGCCTATTATACCAACTTTGAATATTCAGTCCATCATGGTTCGTGAATTGTTCCCAACTGAACTTACGGTTTGCGAACTGGTTCGCCAACCTTCATGTATTTCTGAAACTCAAATATCTATGGTTTACTCAGATATCAGTAAGTTTAATATTCCTCTCTTATGATGTTTGAAACATTCCCAAGTGATAAAATCATGTGCATGGGAAATTCTCAATTGATCCATAAATTAATTCATATAACTAATATTGTTAAGGACCGTTGAACATCTTTGCTAAATCATATTTCGAGATTTTTCAAAAGACAAGCTTGACTCAAAACTTCTTCTTTGTAAATCTACTGGAAGTCATACGACATAGACTCAGCAGATAAAATGATGATATAGTGAGTAAAATAGAATGGTTTAGTCTTTACATATCTGATACAGAAGTTTTGTCACTACGCCAGAAATCACCTTTTTCGACAGGCCAGATCCGTCGTTAATAGAGATTATTGACAGACCTTGCCTGTCGGATGGCCTGTCGTTATTTAAGGTGTCGAAAACGCTAATTGATGGTAGGCTACCGTCAATAATTATCAGAAATAAACACGATCTTTGCCCGTCAATAATATCGACAACCATCACCAGTCAATTAATCCAAATATTGAATTGCCAGTATTCATGTTGAAAGCCTTTTTTCATTTCTTTAATTGTAATTAAAAGTAATCTAAAGAACTGAGAACATTTTAAATCCAAAACAAATCGACATATATTATCAAAAGTCATTCTCACAAATTTGTCCAAGTAACATACAAGAAAGGAGACAACATCCAAGGAAAAAAAAAAGACAAATAGATATCTCAAGCAGCTACAGTGCTGGTATCGTTCAGTCAGCCCTTCTCTTTCTTTAACTCAGTGTTGATCCTCAGCTCTGGAATTCTCTACGAGAGGGGATGCAACTAGTTAGTAACTCAAACTCAAGACTTTCTGCAAAATGGCAAAACACGAGTGGCATCCATAGGCAAGTAAGGATGTATAGGAGGCATATCTACGTAAAGTCACAAGAAATGTGGGGAAAGCATAAATCTTTCAATGAAATTAGTAATGCAACAGTCTATTATGTACACATCTTAATCCCTGGATAAGTCATTGTGAAAACTGACCAATGCGTCAACAGTGAAATCATTGACGCCAATTTCAGCACTCAACACAAACTACAATCTCATGCCATCAACAATTCAGATTAATCTAAATCATTCTAGTTATCTCAATTAGGTATTTGTAAGTTACTCTCACGTGATACAAAATATCTCAGGTAGAAGAATCAGTATAAAAAAGATGTAACTTTTAAGATCAGTAAATTTTCCAGCCGCAACTCTTAAGTAGAAAAATGAATTGAGGGGTTGAGATGTACCACTTTTATTGTTGCTGGCACAGTACTTCCAACACAAACTGGCTAACGATTCATTATTAGCCATTCACTGAAAGACAAGCAACACCATTATTAAGAGCTGAGCGACAAAAACATAAACACCAGTATGTCCTTACTTCAGGGCAATATAAAACTTAATTATCTGATATCTACTAAACCAATGAATTTAAATACCTGATTTTATTAGTCCGTAGACTCTGTACATTCTTCACCTCCGGTCTGAACCTAAGCGCATCATGCATACTACGTTCTGTAGTGATAATACATCAAGTCTGCCATATATTTAAGCATTACAAGATATCAGAAAACAAGATAAATAGATGGTGTAGATATGTACACTACCAATGAAAGTTATGACACATAATTTTGTTACTCAACTAAACTAGAAAACTTCCAATAAGGATGTAGGTCTAAATCAAATACGTGAATATTCGAAACTGAAAAATGTGTAGCATAAGATGTGCATGGAAACTCATCCGTCCCAAACTCAAAAAATACTAGTCACTTTACCAAGCCCTAGTGATACTTTAGAAAACAAGTAACATCGTACTAGCAGGCCATTAATAATCTGAAAACTAAAAAGGTTTCAAAAGAATGGTAACCAACCCTGTTTCACTAAGCACATAATTGTGATCAAGAAAATGTTAACCAATACATAAGAAAACTTCCTAGATAGCTAGCTAATAAGACTCCCATAAACCTTGAGCTCAGGCAACATCGACTGAGATGTCCTCAGTTGTGCTTTGAGTAGCGATATTAGTTGATAAATGATAATTCCCCTGAAATTTGTAAAGGATTCTCCAAATCTATTAAGACTGTCACCATACAAATCAATAACTTATACTCATTAAACAGAACTACAATCGACAAATAATTTATCAAATTGAACATAATTCAGATTATGAAGTGTCGATATTCCTGATTTATATGACCAACATATTCACTAGTCCTCGGACCTCAACTACTTTGTCCTGAGTATTTTAACCATCAACAGTCTGTCCTTCCGGTTGGCCAGTTAAGAAAAACTAACTTCTTATATATGCAAAACAATAGTCAAGTTTATGGAAACACTTTTACACCATCTTCATGACGGCATGACCAGATTTTTTGCGTAATTGGTTGAACTTAACATGATAATCGTTTAGAAACTAAATTACACTGCTCGATACTTTCCCCAAAGGACCACTACATTTCAACCCTGAGTTCATCCATATCTGGGTCCTCACTCAGCTCAACCAAACATGGATGAATTGTTTGCTCCACCACCTGAGATGCGTAATCATCAATCATCATAAGAGAAAAAACATATATATTCTTAATTCTCTAACAGACTGAGTAACTGTAGGATAATATAAGTGTTGGATTACTAATTTGTAATGTCTAGTGAATTCCAGAGTTGTGCAGATTAGGTATATGTCTAAGCAAAGTCCTGTTATACAAGTGTAAAATTTATATAAACAATACTAGAGCTGGAAAGGTCAGATATGTAGTGTGAAAAGTTGACTAATTTGTTAAGTAAAAGATAGAGAACGAATTCTCTAGAGTTTGTAAAGGTCAGGTCAGAAAGATAACTTAGCAGTGTTCTCTAGAGTATTCTAGGAAATGTACTGGTCGGTTGAACTAAGCCTATAAATAGGCAAGTCTGGTCCATTCGTAAACTTGAGCAAGTAAATAAATAAGATAGTGAGTTTGAGAGTAATTCTTGCTTCAACACTACTAGTTCAGTCGAGCTCTATATGAGCAACTATCTTCTATGCTCATACATCTCTAGTACTTGTTCGATCAAATATGAGAGTTTAAAGTCTCTAAAATCCTTCAATAAGTAAAGAGATGAATAATCATAAAATACTTACAGTTAGCAACACTCACGGAATGATCAACTATGGGAATCAATGACTGCAACACCTTCACTACTACGTTGAATTTGATGTTGAGTACCCTGACACGAAAAAGATTTGCCCAGAAGCATTGAACAAGTATTAAGTAAATGAAGGTTGTTCATTTTGTTCACCGATTTTTTTACAATGTACCTTAAAGCAACAAAATTAAGAAGTTCGTAAACCTTCTTTCAATTACCTATCTTTCGAGGCATCTACGATCAGTGGCAAAAGTTTTGAGCATGTAATTTCTGAATCCATGACTGGAGCAAGTAAAGATTGGAGCAAGCAAACATATTGCATGTATAATTGACATAAGGTATAGATAATGTGGGTTTTTTATCATCTCCAAAACCTGCCAGAGGATATCTAAATTCATTCAACAACAAATAGAAGTTCAGTTTAGGTCCAAAATCGAATCAAATTCAATAAGATTTTCAGAGATAAGTTCTAAGAGAAAATTGATGAATTTTTTTATTCAAAACAAGGATAATAATCAAATTGCTACAGATTTGAGCTCCGATTAAGAGTCAGTAAAGAGATTCTCATTGAATCAATTATTTAGGTTTTTACGAACCAATTTTTTCTTCCTGAAAGTATATTCAGGAATCGATAACTTAAACAAATAGAGGCGAATTCAAATATAAGGAGAGATTAAACTTATCTGTTCAATGATTTAATCTGGAGATTATACAATTGATTCCCATCAACTTTCTCTCACGACTTCAGGTGAATCTTCGAATTGAGGTTTGCATGCTGAATCAAGTGCTAATTTATACTCCGATTTAGGTTTGAAAACCTAGATTCAGATTCCATATCTTAATTTCGATCCTTTTAAGTGATGAATCTTCAGATTGATTAGTTGGTGGAGAAGAGAGATTGCTCCTTCTGGGTAAAAAGAAAAATGAATTTGGGGATGAAAGGAAAAATGAAAAAAGTTCACATATTGACCCCCGTCAATAATAGATTCCCAACCCGGGTCCATGTACCCTGTACGAATTTGACAGCAAAAGGGTATCAAAAATGAAATGACATGGTTTTCCAATCAAATTGGTATAATCCCCCCAGTCAAATATTGTCTATTCTGGCGTAGTGTGTCTTCGTCGATCTTCAATTTTCAAGGGTGATGTCTGATACTCAATTAATTCTAACCTAGTCTGAGACTTGACTTAGTAGACTAGTGTTAGAGCATTGCTCGGCCGAACTCACGAGTGTTGCTATCTCAAGCTTGTTGTCAAATTTAGTTGTCAAAACTATATCTTGATTTCTAGTCTACAATTAGTTAAGTCTCAGATTAAGATAGAAGTGTAGTTGAGAAACGGACATCACGGCAGTCATCATTGCGTTCTACCATTTAAAGGTGAAGATCAACCGAAGCTTTTAGATAACTTCTTCAACAAAAGGTAAGTGAACACTGAACAACCTATTTCTCAAGTTATATTCATCTTTCTATCTATGAGACGTTATCGCGTAACTAATTAGACTATCTTAAGCATATCAAGAATTTCTAGTCAAGTTTATCTTGTAATTAGTTCTCGAAATATATATGACTAAGCTTAATGAACATTGTTCACACTTGATGAATTTCGGTTAAAGACAATTTATTGTTCGTAATCTAAATTATGATTCAACATTAACATTCAAAAATAGCCTGTAAAGGTGATATTTGTCATTGATGTTATTTGGGAATGTTTTGAATTGATCTAAAGAGAAATATAAAACTACTAAAAATCTGGATACAGGACAGTATGCATACCAGTTTCACAAACTGGGAAAAATGTTATAGGTCCGGAGCCGTAGTACACGTACCGGTGTAGCTATAGATCGGCAGCGACTTAGTGGTACGCATACCCGGTATCCATACCATAAAAAGTTTGTGAACTCGTGAACCTGGAATGGTACGCATACCTAGTATGCATACCAAAAAAGGACCTTTGGTTTTGTAATCGGTGTGGTATCCATACCCGGTACGCAAACCGAAAAAGTTTTGTATGTTCCGGAACTTATATTTGTCTATGGGTACACATACCCGGTACATGTACCATGACAAATATATCCACGAACAAGGCTGAAGTACACGTACTTGGTACCCGTACTTTCCCTGTCGAATATTTTCAGATGCACATAAAATTATTTTTGTGAGATAATTAGCATTTGAATAAATCTCTAAGAACACTATATAGATTTGATTGATCACATTATAACTTATGATTGTGATTCAAACTTAAAAGTCTTAAGTGTCTATGAAAAAGATTATAGTTCAATCAGCTATTTTTGGCTAACCGTTTATGAACAATATCTTTGCACGTGGTTCAGTTACGGTTCATCCTAACCAGATTGTATATCTTGTTATGTTAACCATATTTCAAAAATTCATCTAACAGTGGATATTGTTTGCTTGGTTCCAAAGCTATCTTAGCTTAAACCTAAAGCAACCTATGTTTTGAAAGTCTATAAAAGGGGAACCTCAAACAACTGGGATCTTTGAATCCCAACACTACTTTTGTGTGTCCTAGTTGTAAACTAGATTCGTCCTCTTCCTAAAACCCTTTTAGGGTTTAGCGACTAAAAAGACTTCATAGGGATTCGTGAAGCCAAGTCCAGCTATTGTTTATTTTGATAGCTCGAGTATCCTGATCTTGTTTTATTGTTGAGCTTGCTCCATCAATCAAGATATATAGAAATCATTATAGTTCTCTTCGTCTCAAACTTTGTTGATTCCACAAGTTTAATACTTGTGAGGTGAATAATAATCCAGGCTGCTCTTCGGGAAGCATAAGTACGGATTTTGAGGTTAGCTAGAATCTGTCTATTGTTATCGATCTCCAGTTTCACCTTGATCTACGATCAAAAAGGAAATCACACATATAAGCTTATCTATGGGAGGCATATTGGTTTACAGCCTTCAATTGAGTTGAAGCAACTCTTAGGGTGTAAAGGACGTCAGCTAAGGGAATCATTTGCACAGAGTCCTGCTGGGATTTAAGAGGCGTAAGGAGCACGACTGTAACTGAATTGTTGTGAGGGTTTTTTTCTTTCTCAACTACATTCCAGTGCGAAGTTAATTGGTAGTAGGCTAGTGTCTGTAGCGGCTTAATACAGTTTGGTTTTCAATCTGGACTAGGTCCCGGGGTTTTTCTGCATTTGCAGTTTCCTCGTTGACAAAATTTTTGGTGTCTGTGTGATTTCTTTTCCGCATTATATTGTTTATCTTTATAGTTGAAATACCACAGGTTGTACGTAAATCAATCAAAGTAGATACATCCATCCTTGTTTGTTGGATACGACTTGATTGATTCTTGGACATTGATTTTTGGGATCGTCCAAGAACTCTCACACGTAAATCATAATTCAGGCGTAAGGAATAGGACTGAAGTTGAATCGCTTGGAAAGTTGATTTGGTCTTAACTGTATTTCATTCCGAAGTATGATAGTAGTCTAGTGTTTGTAACGGCTTAATACGATGGGTGTTCAAATTGGACAAGGTCCCGAGGTTTTTTTCTGTTAAATTGATGTTTTCCTCGTTAATAAAATTGTGTCTTGTTTTATTTCTTGTCTGCATTATGTTATTTATTTATATAATTAAAATATCACAAGTAGTACGTTAGTCAATAATGGTAGTTTTTAGCTCAATTATAAAGATCCTACAAGATTTGTTCTTGTTGAATTGGAATCTAGAAATATAGATTAAATAACTTGTTCATGTTGGAATTCGGATCTTGTACAGTTTGGCACATACTAGGTTGACCTTGATTTACAACCAGGAAAAATGATCTTATTCTAGAGATCTATACGTATTGGTTGTATAAGGAATTGTATATACAAGTTCACAAACGAAAAAATTGTTGATGTACTAGGTACCCTCTTCATTTCATTACCCATTTATACTGGTGCTTAATACAACTTACTTACTTCCCCCTATAGGACTGGAGACTAGTTCAATTAATCTAAAATAACAAAATAACTCATGGCATCGACAATCAATCGTTTAATCCGTTAAAAGGAATATATCGAAAGACAACTCGCCAAATAATAAATTCTACCATGTTATTATGATTGTACACAACTCGCTAAATAATAAATTTTACCATGTTATTATGATTGTACACAACTACAAAGATAATAGAGAACGACTACTAAACTACGTATAAAACTACATTGAAGGATGAAAACCAGGTTGCAGTTATAGGTTGAGGTAGAAAGTCGCCTAGAAGCTGAATTTAAAGGCAGTTAATGGACTTAGGAAGATAAGACACCAAATCTATTATCTTTTAACACAAATAGATGTATGCAATCTCAGCATAATCATGTAAGAGTTCTTGACAGAGATGTCCCTATAAAAGCCAAAATTAATAAAATTAATAATTCCAGATATAAACTTTGGTGAACATTCAAGGTAAAAGGTGCTACAGGGAATCAAAATACTTAATTATTGATAAAAGAAGATTATATCTAAATTCACACAATTTAGAGCCAAATAAGTTCCTAAAATCAGTTTTCTCTGTCATAAAAGTGAGTTCTCCCCAAATAATTTACATTCTTTATCGATCAAAAAACATATATAGAAAATCATTCAGTAATAATACCAATGAACCAAAAATAAAACTCGGTAGCACCGCACTTGTTTTATTTATAAAAAAAACAAGTATGGCTTTGCCCAAAAGAGAGGAATCTACTAGGCTGGTTTGTGAATGTTGGCATAAATAACATCAAGAATGCCAACTTTTGAAATGAATCCTGTTTTAAGTCATTTTTTTTTTGAGGCATACCTAATGGTGCCAAAATAGGATCACTAGATAAAAAACGACATCACCCTTATCCTCCCTTTTTTGGTAATGGCATAACTACCTTTATTTAATTAGTGCTAATGATTATGATTAGATTTAATGATAATGATTAATTAGTAATGTTAATGATTGATTAAAGGTAAGTCGTTAATGTCATATCAGTAGAGAAATCAGATCTTTGTGAGAGAGTTGAGTTTTTTGAGAGGAAGATGAAGTGAAAATAACATAGGTTTTTGATATTATTGCACTTCAAGATGGGTGATTCAAATGACGAAGCTCGTAAACAAAATATAATACATAGGTATGTTTAATATCCTTTTTATAGATTGAATTCCTCAAAAAACTGATTTTTCACATGCAAGTTCGGTGAATCAGAGAGAGATTTGGCTGATAACTGGTATGATACTTAGATGAACAATTCGGCCCGTTCTAAAAATAATACTTGTTGGTCGAATTTATATTTTGAGAAAAAACACAAGTTAAAGGTTCGACATATAAACTAAATAACGAATCAGCCGAACCATTTTTAAATAAAAAGTTCGGTTTATAAACTAAATAATCAACCGAATCTTACATACATAAACACCTTGAGAAATTAGTCATAAGGTTCGACTAATAAATCAATTTTCGAATCAGCCGAACCTGGTAAAAATACATCTTTTACCTTATTGTATGTTCAACTCTATTTACATATTATCTAATCAGCCGAACTTGCAGTTCGCTAAATACGTTAAACTAGGTTCGGCTGGTAATTGAGATAAACATATAAGCCGAACTGTTCTTAAGCACCTTCAGGGTGACGAACAGAGTGAAGTCCGGCTGCTAATTGATGTGAGTTTTAATTGTAGTGAAAGTGATGGTAATAGGATTCGATTCTCGAACTTGTGAAGGATAACTTTAGACTTAAATTCAAAACTAAACAGAAAAATCACTGAAAATTATAGCAAACACTGACAAAGTTGATATCAATAATAAAAGAACACTGAGGCTGAGATTCCACTAATTTCCAAGTTCAAAGTGATTTAATCTAGTATTTATATTCATGCAATTCTCTCGTTCAATTTGATTCTAAACTAATGCAACATGTAGATTTTCAAAATAACAAGTGTAAATCCGAAGCATAAAACATCAAAAACCTAGGTCCAAGAATGCTCTATCAAAAGAAATAACAATTGCTCAATAAAAATCACTCAAACAATTTTCAATCAAGGCAAATAATCATTAAATAATTGCAATAAAATAAATAAAATAGAATATACCACTTTTTGTTGGAAAAATAGCTTCCTCTATCGCCTCAGCAATGGGGTTTAGCTCCTCATATTAATCATAATCTCAAAATACATGTTTATGGCTCAAAAGTTGATTAAAAGGGAGAAAAGTGTTAAAACAGCGGATTCTGCAGTTGCTGAAGGTCTAAAACAGAAGTCGGAATTGTTGCTGAAAAGCTTCGGTGACTGCAGGAATATGCGACCGTAAATCGTTGTCACTGAAAATAAGTCTGTCTCTGCAACTGACTCTGAGGGTCTTATGTTCTTCGTGTTCTTCTTCTTCGCAGCAGCAGAAAAGTTTCTGAACTCGACTCCAGTTGATTTTTTTTCGCTTTTCTAAGGCTCTAAACTTCTCCAAAGTGTTCGTAACCCTTCCTTAGCCTCTCTAGAGCTTATATATACCTCACAGCTCGGTTTAAACTCGATCAAAATCTCTTTTTTTCTTCCCAAAAATAATTTTTTTTTTCTCGGCCAATTTTTGTTATTTCTAACCTGTTTAATCACTTCACCTCCTTCCTGAATTATCCAAACTATCCTCTTATTCTTCTACAGACAAATCCTTGCAAAATATAGCATGTAACTTCTAAATATAATTCGAAACTTTTGTCTGTTTCCATTTTTATTTTTATTTTTCCTGTTTTATCAAAACCCGATCATTCAGCCCATTCTAATCGATATAAACAGATGTACCAACCTTGTTTACTCCATTCAAGTCCATCCCAACTTAGTTTGGCAATTGAATCACGATAAAACACTTCCAAAAATCAATCCAAAACTTGCCAGGAAGTTACGCAGGTGACTTTTTTTTCCCGCCAAAACGAATTTTCAAACGAAGGGGATGACCTCCCCTTATCCAAACCCGGTCTGTGCTTAGCAGCTGCCTGGAAATGGGTTACCCCTTATCCAAGGTGAGAGTCCGAATAGCAAATGTCCTCCCAGGAGCCTTTAGCAACTTTTCGAGCCAATTTTCCCGCAAAAGCCTATTCCTCCAAAATACACCTACAAGGGATAAAATACCAAAATTAGTACAAAAATGGGTACTAACACTATACATAAAAGAGATGAAAATAGACACATAAATGCGTCTATCACTAATTCATCTCAATTATAAGTAAAACTTCACTCTATGATCACAAAAATACTAGGATTTTTTTTTTTAATGTTTAAGCCTATTCTATCAATCAAAAACAAGAAACTAAGAAACATGTTTATAGAAAATATCTTCTAACACTCATTTCAAGAGTCGGTTCTCCACTCGATTGAATTTCTGATTGAATTTCAGTTTCAACACTTTAACTTCTTCATGTTCTTCAATTGACGGATTAGAAGAAGAATTTGAACGCCTACCTAGTGCTTGTTTTTTTTTTGTGCAAGTCATTTTATATCTTTGTTTAATAGATGAACAAATTTTCATGAATCGATGATTAAATGCGGCAATGGAAAAAATATAGATTTTGATTTTTGATTTTAAAGCTGGAGAAGAAGAGAATATGTTTAAGTTTAAAGATGACTAGATTAGTACCCGTGCTATGCACCGGGCATTTTTTTCTTTCTTTTAACCATATTTTTGATTTGGTGTGCGCGGGGCTTCGCCCCGCCTCGTGACGCATTTTTTATTTAGTGTCTCCCCTTCCCGTCTCGATACATTAAATAGGTGGAGAAAAGATAAGAAATATGTGTGGATTTTATTTATTAATTTGGAAAAAGAGTCCTAATATGGTTGGTACTCGATTTCCGAATTGAATTTGGACTTCCATAGAATTCTAAACACGAAAAGTTAAGTTTTTCTTTTAAGTTTGTAATTTTTAAATCAATCATACGTTGCCAAGTGTCCTCATCAAAACTCTCGTTTCACAAAAAGCCACAAAAGACTTATTTCAGCCAATATGAAACAAGGGTGTCCTCGTCGTTCAACATGAGAGATTTATTTGTATAGGCCTTTAAGTCTCTAAATTTTGATTTTTGATTTAGGTTTTTAAGAGTAAGGGCACTTTAGTAATCTAAATCGTTTAAGAATATATAATGCAATTACCCTTTAGAAACTCCTTATAAACCCACCCTAGATGAGATAATGAATAATATGCCTCAAAAAAACAACAACCTCAAAACAGGTTTATTTGAAAGACAGTTGGGTGAGAGTAGCTGCGATAATACCAGATATAGATGTTTGCTGCAAACTATGCAATGAAGAAATGTAACTTCACCAACCAGGTATGTGTTAGGGTGTATCCTTATAATCGTGTGAGTCATATGCTGTGTCTGTAAATGTGAGCGTGTGAAGTGTGTGCCGTGGAGTAACTGACAGTAACAGGTTGTAGTGTACGTTGGTCACCGGCTCAGGTGGTCAATAGAATTTCAAATGTTATAAACACAGAATTTGTGTGATAGAGTCTGTAATGAAAACTGAGAAAAAGTTTAATCAAATGAAATCAGAGAGAGTGTCAAACGATCTCATCTCTTTCAACATGGTATCAGATACCTTCTCAGAACCCTAAAATCAAATTCCGTCTTCAATCTTCATCGTTTTCATTCATAACAATGAAAGAATCCAATAAACTCATACCTTTAACCTTTAAACCACCTTCAAAATTATCAAATACAAACTATTCTCTATGGAAATCTCAAATCGTTCCACTCCTAAGCAGTTACAATCTATTTCAATTTGTTGATGGATCGTTTCAATGTCCAACAAAGTATTTTCGTCGTACTTCAGTTGATGGTACTAAAATTGTTAGTTATCCAAATTTTGTTGATTCAGATCCGGATAATGATTTCGTTCGTAATATTGTGTATGATTACTGGGTAAATCAAGATCAAGCTATTCTCTCTTGGTTATTTTCAGCCTGCACTGAAGAAATTCACTCTCAGGTTGTTGATTGTACTTTCTCTCATGAAGTCTGGTTTAGGTTAGAACATAATTACAATGCTATAACCAAATTAAGATTGATGCAATTGAAATCTGATCTAATTATACTGAAGAAAAGTTCTGATTCAATGTTAATCTATTTCAAAAAAGCAAGAGCCATCTCGTATCAACTAGCGCAAATCAATTGACCTATCACTGATGAGGATCTGGTTTTTCACATTCTACAAGGATTACCTACAGAGTTCAATGCTTTCAAGACATCCATTAGTACGCAACAACTCAAAAATGAGAATCTAATCACCTCTTCTGAATTACTTGGTTTATTTCTTTCAGAGGAGACTATGATGAATTTTGAATCTAATGTTGATCTCACTGCTGCGTCTGCAAATGTCTCTTAACAACATCAGGTTTCTTCTTCTCCTACTTTTGGTAATCAGTTCAAAAGTTCTCATAATCCTAATGCTAATTACTACAAGCAGTCATATGATCATCCTCATAACTATGGTCCTGTCACAAATCACTGGAATTCATATCCTTCTAGTGGAACATTCAATCGATCTGGTGGTTTTAGAGGCAATCATGGTGGTCGATTTAGAAGAAGTTTTTGTGGTGGTCGAATGTCTAATGGTGGTGGTATATTTGGTCCACCTACTCATACAAGTAACTTTTATCTACCATCTATGAAATACAATCCTTATACTGATTGTCATATATGTAAGAAACCTGGACATTTGGCCAATAAATGTCACTATAGATATGCACCATCTGACAACTATATGGCTCAGGCATACAATACTTATTATGATGGCTTTGGTGATGAATATGAGGAATTCTGGTGTCCATAACCTGAGGCTTTTGCAGTATATATTGAAGATCCTTATACTTCTCATTCTGGTGCTTCTCCTTCTCATTCTGGTGCTTCTACTTCTTAATCTAGTTGGATTCCAGATTCAGGTGCCACACGTCATCTTACATCTGATTTGTCCAATCTCAACTTGCATTCTGAGTACTAGCTGGGGACTGATCAAGTGCGTGTAGGCAATGGTCCAGGTTTGCACATAACTCATATTGGTTCTTCTAATTTTCAGAATGGTTCTACTAAGTTTGTTATGTCAAATGTCCGTCATGTGCCTTCCAATACTAAAAATTTAATATCACATCAATTTACCAAAGAAAATAATTGTTTCTTTGAATTTTATCTAGATGAATTCTTTGTGAAGGATATGGTTACTCACAAGGTTTTACTTCATGGTCCTTTTAAGGACTTCACAGCAGCTCAACTTAAACAAGCTTTTGCATCCAGTACTTATATTATTTCTAGCTGGCACAACAAATTGGGTCATCCTGCATATCAAACACTGAAGCATGTGCTGGCTTCTGTTGATGAGGTTATTCATGATCATCTGTCTACTACTATATGTCATGATTGTCAGTTAGCTAAAAGTCATGATTTACCCTACTCTACAATGTCAAATAACAAAGATTATGGTCCTCTAGATCTTATTCACACTGATGTATGGGTATCTCCTTTATGTTCAATAAATGGTTATAAGTATTATGTGTCATTCATAGACTCATTCAGTAGATTTACTTGGTTATATCCTCTGGCATACAAATCTGAAGTTCTTGCTACATTTGTGAAATTTAAAACTCATGTAGAGAATTTGCTTTCAAGAAGAATTAAATTTGTTCAGTCAGACTGGGAAGGTGAATACAGAACTATGTCAACTTACTTGGTGAAAAGACAAGGGTACCCAAATATACCACAATTTTTTTGTTTTCAACCTATAAGTCCTCTTACCGAAAGTGATCGTCTATGGACAGAGTCGAGACAATACAACAATCGGTATTCACACTTTGTGTGATTGTCCAAATCTTAATAATAGGTTTGGACTTAACCAAACTCTATAGGATCACTATCAAGTATAATGGAGTTAACGTTTGTGTAATTTACTTTTAATTATATAAACAATTATAATTGCGGAAAACAAAAGTAAATCACACAACAAGATTTTGTTAACGAGGAAAGCTGCAAGTGCAGAAAAACCCCGGGACCTAGTCCAGAATTGAATACTCTCAGAATTAAGCCGCTATACAAAATCTACACCAACTTCATATAATTGAGACCAAGCAACTACTCCTAGTTCACTTAGTTTCCTCAGTATCCCTACGCTTCCGACTTCGAAGGTCACGTACTGGTACAATTCCTTTGGATCGTATTCTGATTGGTGTAGAATACACCCTATTTATTATCTATTGTTTATGTTTTATTTGCTATTTTTCTTGTAAATGATGTACTTTACGTTTGTTTTTGAGTGTTTAGCTACTTTGGAGTCATGCGGAGAAAAACAAGAAGAAATCATCCAAAACTACACGAGGAGGGCAAAATCATCATTTCACCAGGCAAACAATACTGGGAGCCGAGCCAAAGTTAAGGGGCAACTATCTTCTGGAGGAGTACTAAAGACAGGTCAGCTGTGGTTAAGGGGTTACCAATCAGGATGGCCCTTATCTAATAACAGGGTGCCCTTATCTAACCCTAATTGGGCCGACCGATCGGTCCCGAAGTGAGGGAGTACCTATGGCCAATTATTTGTCAAATAAAGAGTAACGAAAATTTTCAATTTCACAAAAAGATTAGATTTTTCCATGTGGGAAATTTTTGGTTACTTTTTCATTGGTTACCGCAACCGTACCAATAAAAAAACATTTCCTATATCCTCCTCTCCTCTCCCATTGTCAGCACCACCACCCCTCCACCTCTTCCAATATCATATCCCCACTGTCTCTAGCACCACCCTTATCTTCCACCACCACAAACCAGCAACACCGTCACAGATCTTTTTCTTTTTTGAAATGAAACCAAAACTGGTATTGAATATGAAATTAGAGATGGAGAAAAATTCGATTGGAATTACAAAGCATAACCGGCATCACCACCAAAACATAATCGAAGTCTACCCTAAACACTACAGATCATAAACAGTTTCACCACCACCACTACCGTACAACACCATCACCATCACCATCACCGTAACCAGCAACACCACCAAATCATACACAAATTCTTAAAATTCCACATAAAGTCACAAATTCAAAAAATTCAATTTCAAAAAAGTCAATTTCCAATTATGGTTGTTCTTGAATTGGAATTTCATAATATTGAAACGAAAAATTACGACCCATAATTTCTCTATTTATTTCTGATTGAAAAAAAATACAAATTGGTTGTCTGATTAAGAAACAAAAAAACTTCAAATTTTTTTACAGAGAAAGAAATGGAGATTAAACAAGTGAACAGATGGAGAAACAAAAAATTAACCAAAAACTTGAATCAACAATTTCAGCACAAAACTCATATTTTGATTCTTCTCAAATGTTTTGATAGTGATTCTATTTTAAGGATCTATCATACTGTCTATGGGTTCTCTTGAGTTCCCAGTACCACCGTTTTTGCCTTTGAGAGTGTAGAAAAGAAGAAAGAAAAAGTCCTTTAGGGTTTAGGTTTACAAGTTTATATTCTTGCAATGAATGGATAAGATTAAACAAAAAGAACTCTACGGCTGTGATTATTTCAGCACGGTTTTGGTTCGGATCGGTCGATTCTCTGGGTCACCGCACTGAACCAATAAAAATGTTTTTTTTTTTTTTGATCAGAAACCAATAAAAATGTGGTTCCATCTAAGGTCGAAAGCTCTGTGATATTGCAGCGGGTTTTCCACTAATATGAAATACCCAAAGTCATTTTCTTAACAGTCCTACTGCAGCGGTGTGTCGTTTTTGTTCAGTTGGCCCTCCCCACCGTGGCAACGGTGTTCAGTTCTATACCTTCCAGAGATATTTCTGTAATTCATTTCTCAATCATTTACATCTGAAATTGAGAAAAGGGAAAGTGGCTGCGGCTGAGAACCAGAAACCGGTAGAGTAAAGAGATGATTCGATTCGAGAGAAATGGAAGAAGATTGTGCTGATAATGGAGAAAAGTAGTTCGTAAAAGGAACTGAGGATGATTAAATTGAAGTTAGGGTTTTGATGCTGCCATGAATTGCAGATCGAGGAGCAGCTAGGGTTTGCTAAATCTGCAAAATCAGTCGAATGAAGAACAGAAAGGGGATCTGGTGGATGTGATAAAGAATGGGTTTGTAAAGGTTCAGATGAAGATGGATGTTATGCTTCTGATGGATATGGTTGATGGGTTTTGTCAATTGAAGAAAATGATGGGTTAATGACGAATTAGGGGTTTGAGCTTCAGTTACAGGGTATGATGCTGTATGAGACTGAGTTGATGGTGATAGAGCGAAGCAACGGAACTGATGCTGCTGTTTCTGGTGATGTTGCCGGAATATTGAATGAAAAATCAGAGGACAAGATGATACAGAGAAGAAAATGGTTTGGTGCTGCAATAAAGCTTTGGAGTCCTGTTTCTCTGTGTACAAACTGCAGGAAAGCTCAACTGTGTTACTGAATGGAATATGTATGTGCTAGGATTTGAGCAGGGGAAGACTGAAGAAAAATAGGTCGGAATATGGCCTGGAACTGCCCTGAAACAGAGGAGACTCTGTCTGAATCTTTCATCTGATGAGTCGACTCAGCGATCCAGATAACTGGCAACTCAGACCAGTCAGACGATGAAGACAGCTAACTCAAGCTGACTGGGTGTGACTGACTCAGACTTTGACCCTTTGACTAGCAGATGACCGTTAGGTCAGCGGTTAACTTTAACGGCACTTAACAGAATATTCCTTCAACATAGTAGAATATCAGATGACCGGCAGTGAATTCAGGTGGCTTTCTGGCCGGATTCCGGTGGATCCAGGGACTTTCCCGGCGACCCAAAATTACAGATTTTTGTGTAGATTCTCCACATGGGTGTGAAGACTTAAATTTGGAAATAGGAAGATTTAGAGATTTGGACTTGAAATTGGAATTAGGTTCAAATTGGGAAAGTGGTGTTATTATGAAATGAGGATTCTATTCCTTGGAGGAGTGGAGAGCCATTGAAGCCTATAAATAAAGAAGTTCTCTACTTTTCTCTACACACATATACACTTTTTTGCACACCTTTACACACACAACATATTCCAAACAGTAAAGGAACAACAAATCTGTTTGGTAATAACTCTATTGATTCTTTCAAGATAAAGATATCTCAAGTCATACACACAGGCTCTTCCGTTTAATCTAATAAACTCCTTTGCCTGGTTAGATCAATCTATCCAATAACTACAAAAGTAGTTAAGTTTAGATTCCCACTCAATCAAAATAAATCTCAAAGAGATATATTGAGAATGTCGATCTCACGCAACTAAATCAATCGAATAAATCCGATTCTAGTTGGATCCCAGCCGATCAAGGTTTGTGCATACACAAATATATGAGAACTAATAAAAAATCTTCTTCGTCTTCAAATCTTCTATAATCTTCAATAAAAACCTGCACAACACCTATTGAATCTCTTGTGATAAATCACACACAGAACAGAGTCAATTAACAATGGATTATCACAAGATGTCTTTAGATCTACAAACAGTTCTAAATATCCCGTCGATACTTCCATTTAGTTTGAGTGAATCTTATATTAGAAGAGAAGATTCTCAAGAATAAACAAACTAGGTGCAATCAAAGTTTCAACAACCGTTAGTCAATCAAATCAGTCGAAAACTAATAACACTGCAATTATCTAGTTTCCCACCAATGGTACATCTAAAGCTTCTTGATCCCACAGAAGTCTTTAAACGAGTGGTCGTAAGAGATTTTACCTAATTAGGTACTTTCCACCAGAAACAACAAGAATGAAGTTTGACTGTCTCTTAGGATAGTTTGCTAGAAATGTAAACTTAGGTATTTATATACCAAGAATGTCTGGACACCAAGGAATTTCCAAAACTGAAAATATTCTCAAGATATGCAATGAATAACAAAATTCGGTTTTCCTAGTTCCAATAAATGCTTGTCCAAAATTTCCGAAATCTCTCGATAGAAATCTCCAATTAGTAAATGCACATTACTAATTTTTTATTCTCTAAAGGTATGCATTTAATTGCTGGTAATTAAAGCATATAAAACCAAAAACCTTGATTAAAAGATTCTTAATTTATTTCGGCACAGGATCTCCTTGAGTACTAAGGAATATCTTTGAACAATAAATGATAAGAGTTATTGTACGTGTTCAAAGTATGTTGACATCTCTTCACTGTAAATCCTTATTCATATTTACATGGATTTACATTCTTGGAATTGGTTATACCACACTTCCAAACAAGTTTAGAATTGGTTGACCTGTATTCCAAGATAACTATGTGATTGATCAAATCAAATCATATACATGGGTTCAATCGGTTCTACCAATCACTAGTATCGGGTATACCTCAATATGGAAATACTTGTGATCGGTCACACAAGTTACCAGGACAGGTTACATAAGTTACCAGGACCGGTTACCATATTCCCATGGTATTGCTTGTGATATGTCACACCAGTTACCAATATCGGTTACACCAATTACCAGGACCAGTTACCAATTACAAGGATCGATTACACAACACCCTGTGATCGGTCACACCAATTAAAAATATCGATCATACCATCTCATGGTGATTACTTAGGATCAGTTACACCAATTAATAAAAACTAGTCATACCAAATCACAAGTCAGGCATTGTGATTAGTTATACCAAGATACATAACAAATTTTTCACACATATTTGTAATCCAAAGATTTGCAATGAATAGCCGTACCAGTAAGCCTAATGATTTCCCTTTCGATTCATAAAACAAGTTCATGAATGTACTTCCTTTAAACGAATGTAAGACATTGTTTCCTAGGATGAAATCTTCACCATAACCCATTCACATGATCATAACAGTATATACAAGATTATGTCGATGTCATATCTACGAAGTTCAAAAGATAAGCGTTATACTTCGTAGTCTAGTTCCCTAATATTATGATCATACAAATATGACCATGTCACATCACTAGAGTATTATATAATATGTACAGTATATACAGCTTCGCAGTTATGTTTTCAATATAGCACGGCTTGAAATATACGTTAGGAATGAAACAGTTCAAGTCAATATTACTAACCTAAAGAGGAAGGATGATGTCGTCATTGTAGTTCGCTTCTTCTTCACATTCTTCAGGTCTTCGGAGCAATACTTGCATGTCTCAACATTCCTAGACTTTTTAGTCTAACCTAAACGAAGTTGACTCTAATATATAATCAAGCGACTTTAGATGAGTTATGACACACTAAAATATGACAACCAAACTTGACATACCAACGCTTGGTGAGTTCAACCGAGCTATGCTCTAACAATCTCCCCATTTGTCAATTTTAGTGACAAAACTCTTATTATATATGGATAAACAAATTACAGAAGAATTCATTTTACATACGCTTGATTTCAAGTTTCAACAGCACAATAACCTGCATATATTCAATCAATAAATGTCGTTGTGGACATTTGAATAACAAAATCTTTTACTCCCCCTAAAGGTAATCTAGGTAAATATTCAATCCAAACATCTTTCTTATTCCCCTTTTTGTAGTCAGAATACTACAACAACAATATGATATGTTTCTCCCCCTTAGTCAATGCTTTACTCTTTCGTTATATATAAATAGGGGTGTAAATTGGGCTGGGCCGGGCAGCCCGGCCTAATTATTGAATGGGACGAGATTGGGCGGGCAAGTGCATCTCTTACCCAACAAACTAAAAGGGCCGGGCGGGTAGGGCTATTTATCTACATAAATTACCGTGGCCTGGCCAAGCCTGTTATGTTATTTGGGCTCGGGCGGGTAGGGCCGAACGGGCTTTGAATATTAATACATATATTTTAAAAATAAAAAGAAAGTAATAATACACAAGTCATGAGCAATTCAATGAGGTTTAGTCATATTCAAGACGTTCCAATCATAAATAATGATAGTTTTATTCAAAATAGACCTTATACAATAGTTAAAGAAAATCAAAACATTGATGTCTATTTTTCTGGATCAAGTATTACAACATCTAACTTAATCCCTAGTGGTGCTCTGATTGTTCACTGAGGTTTTTTCAGTGTTCAAACTCTTGAGGCATGTCTCGAGAGACTTGTCAGCAACCACCTCTTTGTGCTCAAGTTTTTCAACTTGTTTCTTCATGTCTGCAAGATCAGCTTTTGTTTCATCAATTTTATCCTTCAGCCAATCTTGATTTCGAACAGTTATTATGAGATTGGTTCTTAGTTTCTTCAAAACCCTGGATATAGTTAATCATACTATCATAACATATCCACTTGGTTTTTGTTGGATCTTGAAGGTTGTAAACCAACAGACATGACTCATCTTGAGACGGTAGAACTATCAGATTCATAATCAGACATGATTTTTGATATGATTTCTTCTTCCTTTATGTATTGATTCCTTGAAAATCCTTAACTCTTTGAGCTTCCTCCTTATTTACCTTTGTAATACTGCTAGTTATTGGAGGCATGCTCGAGGATTTAAATAAGAATTAATCAGGGTTTCATAATACAAGCAAGAGAAAGTTTTTCTTAAGAAGAGACAACTTTCAGACCGAAAATACAAAGAACAATATTCTAAATATATTTTGTTTCCTGTGTCCTAAATTCTCAAGCTGGAAGGTTTATTGAAATTCAAAATTTTCAAATAAAACTTAATTATGGAAGATCATGATAAACATGAACAATATTTTTAAGACAAGATGGATTCGCAGCTTATCCAAGGATTGTCACAATTTTCTGATACAAACACAAAAACATGTGCTCTCGTTTTGTGTGCTTCCTCATCCCAAAATTATGAGCACGAATTTGGATGGGGGTACACATTCTCCATACAACTAGGTTTTATCGAATTGCACAAGAAAGTAATTGAAACAAACATAGACATTATAACACAACAATTGCACCGAATTTCGTTAAACAAAAACACTTGATACCAAACAATAAAGAAGATACCAAACAATAAGCCAAATAAATTGACACAATTTTTCTTAACCGGAAACAATTGAATCACACACACACACACACACACACACATCCATACACAATAATGGAACAAATCAATTGTACCGAAATTTTGTTAAGCAAAAGCAAAATATATGCAATATTGATACGTTTGATCCCTTTACCTTGGTAGCTATTACTATAGAGGCGGAATTCAGAATAATATTAGACGAAAAGACTTAGAAAACAGAGACACAAGAAAGTAATTCGAAGAAAAATATCTTCTCTAGATTTCGAACAAGAAAACGATTACAATTCTCTCTTTGTCACGCTCACGATCTCTCTAAACAGTGGATCTACCTTAAACTGTTTGCTAAGCTTGCACAAGTATTGTTCCAAGCTTTCTCTAGGTTTTCTGTATCTAGTATCTGTCCTTAGCTATTAGCCAAAGCCTTTATTTATAGCCTTCATCGTACTCGGCCGACCAAGGAATTCTATTAGGAATCTATTTCCTAAACTAAGAGTATTGCCTAAACAAAACTCTTCCCTAACCAGGAATTCTGCCGTCTTCAAGGATTCCTTCCTAGAATAAGATTCTTCCCTCAACTTAGCTTGAGGTTAACTAAGTTCCCTAAAGGAGTACGGATACACCTGTATCATGGGTCCCCCTTTTAAGAACTTGAACTCCTGTGAGAGTTAAAAATGAAGGTTAGGGAACTCTAGAGTCCCCTTTTCCTTGTTAAACTACTTGGCCTTGCTAGGAACTTGACCTTTACATTCAATTAGAAAATCTTCTTTCTCTCCTTATCGTGTTTTAGTCACTCTTCGCTCCAATATGCAGTCTTCCTTGAGTGGTTACTCTCTATCAAACCATAAGTCTTCTACTCGTGGTAAGATCAAAGTGTCGTCGCCGTCATCATCAAGTAATGGTGGTTCAAACAACTTTAAGTATTCAGCATTTATAACCGAGTACATTCCTAGATAAGGTGGTAAATCCAGACGAAAGGCATTGTCACCAAACTGATCGAGTATACGAAACGGTCCATATCTCAATGGCTTCAACTTCTTACTTTCCCCCTTCAGTCGTTCCTTACCTAATTTTAACCATACCAAGTCACCAACACCAAAATTATAAGGCACAATATGCTTGTCATGCTTTGCTTTGTATTTGGCTTGTGACTTCTTTAAATGTGCTTCAACAATTGCATGAATCTGAGATATCTTCTCCAAGAACTTTTGTGCCTTTTGCCGTTCACTTCCTTCCTTCCCTTCCATTGAGGTGTCACTAGAAAATACTAGATCAAAAGGACTAGGTGGTAAGTAACCATAACACGTCTCGAAAGGAGATTTTCCCGAAGAACTATGAACTGCTCTATTGAATGCAAATTGTAGATATGGTAAACTCTCATCCCAAGTTTTAGGGTGCTTGGAGTTATATCCCCTTAACATGTGAACCATAGTCCCATTGACCACTTCTGTTTGTCCGTATGTTTGTGGATGAAAAGCTATACTCTTCTTCAACCTAGTGTCCATCATCTTCCATAAAGAATCCCAAAAGTGACTAAGGAATCGACTTTCCCTATCAGAAATAATCGAAGTAGGTAAACCAAAATGCTTCCACACATGCTCAAAGAAGAGATTTGCTGCACCGGCTCTCGTTACCGTCTTTGTACATGGAATTAATGCGATCATCTTGCTGAATCGGTCAACCACAACGAACAAGTAATCATGACCAGACTTGGTCTTTGGTAACCCACCAAGAAAATCCATAGAAATACTCTCCAAAGGCCTTGATGATACTGGTAATGGTAGATATAACCCACGTTTCCTGTTGGAAGGTTTAGATGTGCTGCACAACTTACACCCTCTAACAAACTTAGCCACATCATCTTGCATCTTTGGCCAAAATACATAACGACGAAAGTTAAGAAGAGTTTTATTCATCCCAAAGTGTCCAGCAACTCGGGATGTGTGTGCCTCTCTCAACCATTATAAACGATCTCCATCTTCTGGAATGCAAAGTAACTGACCCTTGTATAAAAATCCATCCCGGAGTTCAAACTCGCCTTTCATACCACTTTTTACACCTTCTAACACCTTCTTGAAGTTTTTGCTAGATACGTATGACTCTGCATACTCTTGAGGAACAATCGGCTGAATTCTCATGGCCACAATTAATGCTCGTATTGGTGGACGAGACAACATATCTGCCAACTTGTTTGTTACTCCCTTCTTGTACTTAATGAGAATGTTGAAACTCATCAAGTAAGACATCCACTTCATGTGTCGGGTTTGTTGTCATTTCGTCTGAGCGTGTATATACTCCAATGGTTTGTGATATGAATGTACTACTACTTCTTTACCTAAGAGATACACTCGCCAATGCTTAATACATTGATATAAAGCATAAAATTATTTTTCATAAGGTGCGTAGTTCTTAATAGCACCCGAGAACAATTCTGAATGGTATTCCACTAGTTTACCATCTTGTAACAACACTCCTCCCAATGCATAGTTAGAAGCGTCAGTATCTACTTCAAAAGTAAGTTGTAAGTTAGGCAATGCCAACACCGGTGCTTCTGAAATCTTCCTTTTTAGTAACTGAAAAGCATCTTCATGGGTTTGCTTCCATTCAAACTTTGCCTTAGCTCCCTTCAAACCATGTAATGGTCCCGCAATAGTCGAAAAATTCCGGATAAACTTACGCAAGTATGTGCATACCCTAAAGAAAATCCTGATTTCAGTTACAGTACTAGGTCTAGGCCACTTAGTGATCACTTCAACCTTCCTTGGATCAATCTTCCGTTGTCCACCACCAACAATGAATCTGAGATACACCAACTCCTCCTTCCCAAACTTATACTTCTTTCCGTTCAAATTTAGCTGGCCTTCATGTAACACTTTAAACACCTTCTCAACGTGAACGAGATGCTCCTCCCAAGTTCTGCTGTATATTAGGATATCATCCAAGTAAACAATCACAAAATCTTCTATAAAAGGGCGTAACAAATCATTCATCAAACGCATAAACGTCGCTGGAGCGTTACACAAACCAAAAGGCATCACTAACCATCCGAACAAGCCTTGTTTGGTTTTGTAAAGACTCGAGCTTTTTCCAACTGATCCATTATGTCTTTTATCCTAGGTAGAGGGTAACGATTCTTTATAGTGATCTTGTTCAATGCTCTATAATCAATACACATGCGCCAGCTTCCATCTTTCTTTGGTACCAATAATACCGCTGATCCACAAGGTGAAGCACTTGGCACTATCATCCCTAATTCTAAAAGTTCATGGACTTGTTTCTTGATCTTATCATATTCCTCTACAAACGTGCGGTAAAGACCTACATTAGGAAGAGAACTCTCTCCGGTCAACATAATTTCATGCTCCACACTCCTCTTTTGCGGTAACCCCGTGACATCAGAAAATAAATCCTTGTATTTCAACTTTAACCTTTATAGGTCGCCTTCTTGTTTTGCAGTCAAAGCTGTCAAACAAACTTTACTCGGCTTCTCCTCTAAAGAACGGATCACAAGGAGAATGAACTTCGTGCTAGTATTCACCAACCGTCTAGCCCGAGTGACTGTGATCAAGCTTGCTCCCTCAAGAGGAGAATTTATAGCCCGAATCACAAAACTTTCCCCATCTTTGGAAAAGGTATACTTTTGTTCCCTCCTGTGTAGAGTTGCATCTCTATCCCATAGGTAAGGAATACGTAGTACTACCTGACAGACATCCAAAGGAACTACGTCGCATGTAACTTTGTAAATGTATGACTCATCTAGAGCAAATTTGAACGTGCACTGTTGTATAACTTGTAAGCCCTCTTTTTTTGAAGCCATCCCAAAGGGTGTGGTTTTGGATGTTTGAAAGTTTTCAATCCTAACTTCTGCACCAAAGAATTTGAAAGTAAATTCTTCTGACTTCCCGGGTCGATAACAACATCAACTAGAGATGTTTTTACTTGCATCTTCACTGTGAAGAGTCACTCCTAAGATTATCTTTTGAAGGTCTTTTTTTGCCCCTGTCATAAGAGAGAGCTTTGAAGTGGGTTCCGTTAGTCCGTGGACTTCTTTTGGAGTTTGAGCGACTAGTGCTGCCTTCTTGGCTTCTTTTCTCTGCAACCCTTTGGGCTTTAGATGAGGGTTCTTTACCTAACACTTGTCGATAACGTGACCTGTTTGCTTGCAATGGGTGCAAGTCAAACCTTTGTCACTAGACTTCCCTTCTTCTTTGCAACTTTCACCTCCTTTCACAGTGGTACCTCCAGATTTTCCCTTAGTAGTTCCCTTCGAATCAGATTTTTCTTAAGCCTGCCTTCAATAACGTTCGCTTTTATACTTGATTCGGTAATAGTATCTACCGTAAACATCTTCAACTCCTTCCATATATACTCATGGAACCCGGAGATATACTTCATATAGATAGCATGATCTTCCAAGTCTAAATCCAAAACCATAGCTTGATTATGAAATTCCGAAGTATATTCTTGCACGGTTTGGTTGTATGAGTGCTTCAAGTTGTACCACTTGATCCATCTCTCCCCAAGGTATCCAACCGGATAAAACCATTTCCTTACAACTGCCTTGAATCTTTTCCATGACAATACTCCCTTACCTAGGTTTTGTCTTTGATAAGCTTTCCACCATGTTAGAGCATGCTTTTGTAGCTTCAATGCCGCGAAAGCAATCTTTTCCTTTGAACCATATTCAAAGAAAGAAAAATACGTCTCTAGATGCTCTATCTAATCATCCAATTTATCTACATCGACACTTCCATCATAAAGTGGAATATCAACACAGAAATCAATTTTCAGATTCTTACCATGGAGTTTAGTTGATGTTGGACTCTTAAAAAGCTCACTTTTCTTTTTTTCTTCGTCTTCATCCTCTTCATCATTTTCTTCTTCTTCATCATCGCCATCTTCTTCCGAAGCTTCAAGCATAGGTGTAATCTTTTTCTTCGGCTTCGGCTTGGGTGTATGAGAACGAATACATTTAGTCAATTCTTCAAGGGTGATTTGAATCGACTTCATGTCTTTTGTAGCGTAGCCACCTTTTCTTCTATAGTTTGTGGTTCGCTTTGCTTAAGTTCATCAGCTGACTTCGTCATCCTTGATCCTCTTGTTCTCCTAACGTCTTCTATCTTCTCGAGTACCTCGCCAAGATTTATATAGAGAGATCTAGTGAAAACCATAAACCACAGGGATTTACCCTAGAAACTAACCTTGCTCGTGATGCCAACTTGATACGTTTGATACCTTTACCTTGGTAACTATTACTATAGAGACAGAATTCAGAATAATAATAGATGAAAATACTTAGAAAACAGAGACACAAGAAAGTAATTCGAAGAAAAATATCTTCTCTAGATTATGAACAAGAAAACGATTACAATTCTCTCTTTGTTACGCTCACAATCTCTCTAAACAGTGGATCTACCTTAAACTGTTTGCTAAGCTTGCACAAGTATTGTTCCAAGCTTTCTCTAGGTTTTCTGTATCTAGTATCTGTCCTTAGCTATTAGCCAAAGCCTCTATTTATAGCCTTCATCATACTCATCCGACCAAGGACTTCTATTAGGAATCTATTTCCTAAACTAAGAGTATTGCCTAAACAAAACTCTTCCCTAACCAGGAATTCTGCCATCTTCAAGGATTCCTTCCTAGAATAGGATTCTTCCCTCAACTTAGCTTGAGGTTAACTAAGTTCCCTAAAGGAGTACAGATACACCTGTATCAAATATAAACAGGCTTTTCTTAAACAGGAAAACGATTAACTAACAAATTTGTTACCTCAAATTCCGCGGCCTCTTCTCCACATAAAGATATATCATTAAGCGCAAGTTCAAATAAGAACTCTCCCCCAGTGTGTTGTCATCCTCTCGCAAGAACAAAAGAACAACAACAAAGGAAACCTTTACCAGAGAAAGGTTGAAACGGTTTTAACTAATGCGTGCCAATAACAAAAGTTGAAAACCCGAAACAGTTATGCTAAACGCAATTCACGTAAACATAAATTGATTCAACATATTGTGACTTTTCACATATGAGTTTCAATCGGAACACCTTATGATCCTTTGATAAAGCCTACCAACATGGGCTAGAACTTAATCCCGCTAAATCAAAAAGTCACACAAACCATAAGGGTCACATCATATGAGATCGAATATTAGGGTTAAAAAAAAACGAAATCAAACATCCCATAAACCAAATACACATAGCAAAAATATAAACATTCATTCACCGGCTATATAATCGGTAACTATCACAATAAAAATTATAAAGAAATAATTTTATTCATAAATAATGATAGTTTTATTAAAAATAGACCTTATACAATAGTTGAAGCAAATCAAAACATTGATGTCTATTTTTCTGGATCAAGTATTACAGCATCTAACTCAATCCCTAGTGGTGCTCTTATTGTTTACTGAGGTTTTTTCAGTGTTCAAACTCTTAAGGCATGTCTCGAGAGACTTGTCAGCAACCACCTCTTGGTGTTCAAGTTTTTCAACTTGTTTCTTCATGTCTGTATCAGCTTTTGTTTCATCAATTTTTTTCTTTCAGCCAATCTTGATTTCGAACAGTTATTATGAGATTGGTTCTTAGTTTCTTCAAAACCCTGGATATAGTTAATCATACTATCATAACGTATCCACTTGGTTTTTGTTGGATCTTGAAGGTTGTAAGCCAACAGACATGACTCATCTTGAGATGGTAAAACTATCAGATTCATAATCAGACATAATTTTTGATATGATCTTATTCTTCCTTTATGCATTGATTCCTCGACAATCCTTAACTCTTTGAGCTTCCTCCTTATTTACCTTTGTAATACTGCGAGTTATTGGAGGCATGCTCGAGGATTTAAATAAGAATTAATCAGAGTTTCATAATACAAGCAAGAGAAAGTTTTTCTTAAGAAGAGACAACTTTCGGACCGAAAATACAGAGAACAATATTCTAAATATATTTTGTTTCCTGTGTCCTAAATTCTAAAGCTGGAAGGTTTATTAAAATTCACAATTTTCAAATAAAACTTAATTATGGAAGATCATGATAAACATGAATAATATTTTTAAGACAAGATGGATTCGCAGCTTATCCAAGGATTGTCACAATTTTCTGATACAAACACAAAAACATGTGCTCTCGTTTTGTGTGCTTCCTCATCCAAAAAATATGAGCACGAATTTGGATGGGGGTACACATTCTCCATACAACTAGGTTGTATCGGAGTAAGCCTTATCGTGCTTACAACGAGTATCAGAAACATAGTTCATGTTTCTCTTTGGAAGTTTCTGCCCAGAGTAATTTCTCCCAAGAAGGTGATCCTTCCTTGATCTAAAGGTATGATCATGAGGAGAAACCGTACTGATGTGAGAATTTTCAGAGATGGATAAATCTCTCTTAATTATGTCAATGAGATTTTCATAAGATTTTCTCATTCTAAGGATTTCCTTATTATGCACATCAGTTTGATCATCCGAAACAATTATTGGAAATCCCTGATTGTCTGTTTTGGCATATATTGTTTCCTTTCCTTTCTTATGGAATCGTTCTTCATGTAAGCAGAGACTGTTTCGACATGAGTGGGGAGGAACCTTTTTCCAGAAGTGATTATCAACTTTTTCTTCTGATTCTTTTGAGTTTATTTTATCAGTTTGGGGTATAATATTGTGTCTTTCTACGAAAGAATGATCTTTCAATTTTTTAAGACGAGAAACTTCTTTTAAAACTTTTACCACAGTATTTTGAAGAAGTATAAGTTTCCTTTCAAGTGACTGAAAGTTGTATTCCTTAAGATCTTTTTCACGAAATCGGTTCAAAGTTTCCTTTGGACAAGATTTCATTTGACCATCGGTAGTTGTAGAAGATGGTTCTTTATTCTCTTCTGACTTGATGTAGTTAGGCAAACTACCATCATCATGATCTGTTTCAGACGTGATCAAACAAGTCTTGTTATCACAATCTATAAAAGTCGAGCAAGGACTTTTATTTTCCTTATCAAAAGAAATTATAACAGAATCATTAGTCAGAGTCATAGGATGAATCTCTTGTTATTGAGTAAGAGATTTACCAAGAGATTCTACTTTGACAGTGAGATCCATATTCTCTTTGGCTAGAATATTTAGTTGAATGACTTTTTCTATGATCTCTTGCTTAAGAAGATTTGACTCTATCTTTAATATTAACATCCTTGTAGACAAAGATCTTATAGGCTTTAGGAGTTGTGCCAACTCTTCATCAGCATCTTCTTTTCTATCAGAGATAAACTCAGATGTACTCTTAGTTTTTGTAACTCATGGATCATGAGTTAACGAAGGAGTAACATCTTCAAGTTTTGAGTATTCGTACTCTTGCATAACGTTAACTGAATCTTCCATTAGATTAAATTATTATAGGCTGGATCGCACAAAACACAGATTGTTAGATTTTTTCATGTTTGCCTACTCTGATACCAATTGAAAAGACGAGGGTACCCAAATACACCACAATCTTTTTGTTTTCAACCTATAAGTCCTCTTACCGAAAGTTAACGTCTATGGACAGTGTCGAGACACTACAACAAATCGGTATTCACACTTTGTGTGATTGTCTATGGATACAAGATCTTAATAATAGGTTCGGACTTAACCAAACTCTATAGGATCACTATCAAGTATATCGGAGCTAACGTTTGTGTAATTTACTTTTAATTATATAGACAATTATAATTGCGGAAAACAAAAGTAAATCACATAGCAAGATTTTGTTAACGAGGAAAACTGCAAGTGCATAAAAACCCCGGGACCTAGTCCAAAATTGAATACTCTCAGAATTAAGCCGCTATACAAAATCTACACCAACTTCGTATAGTTGAGACCAAGCAACCACCCCTAGTTCACTTAGTTTCCTCAGTATCCCTGCGCTTCCGACTTCGAAGGTCACGCATAGGTACAATTTCTTTGGATCGTATTCCAAACAGTAAAGGAACAACAAATCTGTTTGGTAACAACTCTATTGATTATTTCAAGATAAAGATATCTCAAGTCATACGCAAAGGCTCTTCCGTTTAATCTAATAAACTCCTTTGCCTGGTTAGATCAATCTATCCAATAACTACAAAAGTAGTTAAGTTTAGATTCACACTCAATTAAAATAAATCTCAAAGAGATATATTGAGAATGCCGATCTCACGCAACTAAATCAATCGAATAAATCCGATTCTAGTTGGATCCCAGCCGATCAAGGTTTGTGTATACACAAATATATGAGAACTAATAAAGAATCTTCTTCGTCTTCAAATCTTCTATAATCTTCAATAAAAACCTGCACAACACCTATTGAATCTCTTGTGATAAATCACACACAGAACGGAGTCAGTTAACAATGGATTATCACAAGATGTCTTTAGATCTACAAACAGTTCTAAATATCCCGTCAATACTTCCATCTAGTTTTAGTGAATCTTATATTAGAAGAGAAGATTCTCAAGAATAAACAAACTAGGTGCAATCAAAGTTTCAACAACCGTTAGTCAATCAAATCAGTCGAAAACTAATAACACTGCAATTATCTAGTTTCCCACCAATGGTACATCTAAAGCTTCTTGATCCCACAGAAGTCTTTAAACGAGTGGTCGTAAGAGATTTTACCTAATTAGGTACTTTCCACCAGAAACAACAAGAATGAAGTTTGACTGTCTCTTAGGATAGTTTGCTAGAAATGTAAACTTAGGTATTTATATACCAAGAATGTTTGGACACCAAGGAATTTCAAAACCGAAAATATTATCAAGATATGCAATGAATAACAAAATTCGGTTTTCCTTGTTCCAATAAATGCTTATCCAAAATTTCCGAAATCTCTCGATAGAAATCTCCAATTAGTAAATGCACATTACTAATTTTTTATTTTCTAGAGGTATGCATTTAATTGCTGGTAATTAAAGCATATAAAACCAAAACCTTAATTAAAAGATTCTCAATTTATTTCGGCACAGGATCTCCTTGAGTACTAAGGAATATCTTTGAACAATAAATGATAAGAGTTATTGTACGTGTTAAAAGTATGTTGACATCTCTTCACTGTAAATCCGTATTCATATTTACATGGATTTACATTCTTGGAATTGGTTATACCACACTTCCAAACAAGTTTAGAATTGGTTGACCTGTATTCAAAGATAACTATGTGATTGATCAAATCAAATCACATACATGGGTTCAATCGGTCTACCAATCACTAGGATCAGTTATACCTCAGTATGGAAATACTTGTGATCGGTCACACAAGTTACCATGAACGGTTACATCAGTTATCGGGATCGGTTACCATATTCCCATGGTATTGCTTGTGATTGGTTACACCGGTTACCAGGATCGATTACACAACACTCTGTGATCGGTCACTCCAATTACTAGGATCGGTCACACCAATTACAAATATCGATCATACCATCTCATGGTGATTACATAGGATCGGTTACACCAATTAATAAAAATTAGTCATACCAAATCATAAGTCAGGTATTGTGATTAGTTATACCAAGATACATAAAAAAGTTACGATCGGTTCTACCATTTCACACATATTGGTAATCCAAAGATTTGCAATGAATAACCATACCAATAAGCCTAATTATTTCCCTTTCGTTTCATAAAACAAGTTCATGAATGTACTTCCTTTAAACGAATGTAGGACATTGTTTCCTAGGATGAAATATTCACCATAACCCATTCACATAATCATAACAGTATATACAGGATTATGTCGATGTCATATCTACGAAGTTCAAAAGATAAGCGTTATACTTCGTAGTCTAATTCCCTAATACTATGATCATACAAATATGACCATTTCACATCACTAGAGTATTATACGATATGTACAGTATATACAGCTTCGCAGTTATGTTTTCAATATCGCACGACTTGAAAGATACGTTAGGAATGAAACAGTTCAAGTCAATATTACTAACCTCAAGAGGAAGGATGATGTCGTCGTTGTAGTTCGCTTCTTCTTCACATTCTTTAGGTCCTCAAAGTAATAATTTTATGTCTCGACATTCCTAGACTTTCTAGTCTAACCTAAACGAAATTGACTTTAGTATATAATCAAGTGACTTTAGATGAGTTTTGACACACTAAAATATGACAACCAAACTTGACATACCAACGCTTGGTGAGTTCAACCGAGCTATGCTGTAACACTTGGAATCTGGAATAGGTCACGGAGTTTCCTGTCCTCATGCTCATGCTCAGAATGGCACAACTGTGGGGAAACACAGACATATAGTGGAAACTGGTCTAGCAATACTTTCTCATGCCTCATTACCCTTATCTTATTGGTCCTATGCATTTGAAACTACTAACTTTCTTATCAACAGACTACCCACTTCATCTAAAAACTGATTACAAATTCTTATAAACTTTTGGCTGTGCTTGTTACCCATGCTTAAGACCTTTCAACAATCTTAAACTGCAACCAAGATCTGTGAAGTGTGTTTTTATGGGCTACAATCATTTACACAAAGGTTATAGATGCTTAAGTCTGCAGACAAACAAGATAATCATATATAAGGATGTTATTTTTGAGGAGTCTGAATTTCCTTATGCTAATCTGTTTAAGCATCAAAAATCTACTTCTGCAATTTTTTCAAGTATGTCCATTGTGCCATCACCAAATGTTTCCCCCGCACCTTCTATTTCCAATGAAGTTATTGTTCCACTTAATGATCTTCAAGAGTTTCCTACATTAGCTACATCTACTGCTTTACCTTCTCCAGCTACTGCTAATGCTCATCCTATGAAAATTAGAGGTAAAATGGATATTTTTAAACCTAAGGTCTATGCTTCTGAAGTACAATCTGTGTGTGAGGATATCACAGTTCCAACTTGTTATACTGAAGCCTGCGAGGACCCCAAATGGAGAGCAGCCATGGATGAAAAAATTAATGCATTACTATAAAATGGCACTTGGAGGTTAGTTCTTTCTACTGATGCACATGATGTAATTGGGTGTAAATGGATCTTTAGGATCAAAAGAAATGCAGATGGATCCATTGAGAGGTACAAGGATAAATTAGTAGCTAAGGGGTATAATCAAGTTGAATGCATTGACTATCAAGATACTTTTAGTCCAGTGGTGAAGCCTACTACAGTCAGAACCATTCTTTCTATAACTCTTTATAAAGATTTGAAAGTCAGACAATTGGATGTGAAGAATGCCTTTCTGCATGGCTATTTAACTGAGGATGTTTTCATGATGCAACCTCCAGGTTATTCTGACACTGTCTTTCCTCAACATGTATGCAAACTTTAGAAAGCTCTTTATGGACTCAAACAAGCTCATAGAGCTTGGTTTGACAGGTTGAGCAAGTTCTTACTTCAGAATGGTTTTCAATCCTTTAAAACTGATACTTCCTTATTTTACAGAGTTACACCTTCAACCACAATTTATATACTTATATATATGGATGCTATCTTGATTACTAGCAGCTGTACTCCTACTGTTAATTCTCTCATCACAGCCATGAGCACTGAATTTGCCATAAAAGATTTGGGAGAACTTCATTTTTTCTTGGGGATTCAAGCTACTCATTCTTCTGAAGGTATTCATCTTAGTCAGACTCAATATATTTCTAATTTACTTTCCAAAACTAAGATGAGTGTCTGAAAGCCCCGTGACACACCTTATTCTAAGCCACATCCTACTGAACACTCCTCATTGTTTGAAGATGCTGTTTTATATAGAAGTACTGTTGGTGCTCTTCAATATGCCACCATCACAAGACCTGACATTGCCTTTGCAGTCAACAAAGCTTGTCAGTATATGCAGGCTCCTACAGAAGCTCATTGGATTGTTGTGAAAAGAATTCTTAGATATCTTCAAGGCACTTTATCTTTTGGTCTGAAGTTTAGAAAATCTTCTTCTCTGCAACTGCAAGCCTACTCTGATGCTGATTGGGTTGGTGATACATCTGACAGAAGATCAACCAGTGGCATGGCCATATTTTTGGGACCTAACTTAATATCATGGTGCTCTAGGAAGCAGAAAACTGTGTCCAGATCCAGCACTGAGGAAGCATACAGGGCTCTAGCTGATGCAACTTCAGAGATTATTTGGGTTCAATCTCTTCTCACTGAGCTTTAATTTCAGTGTTCTAATCGTCCAGTGCTGTGGTGTGATAATATGGGAGAAACTTGTTTGACAACAAATCCTATTTTTCACAACAGAATGAAACACATTGAAACCGTATTCCATCATGTACGGGAATTGGTTGTAGCAAAGTCCTTGGAGGTTCGTTTTTTGTCTACTAGAGAACAAATTGCAGATATTCTCACAAAAGGTTTGTATACCAAACGCTTTTATCTTCTCAGGTTCAAGCTCAGTGTCTCTGCACCCGCATAGACTCTAGGCTTGCGGGGGTGTGGGGGGTGTGGGGGGGGGGGGGGTGTTAGAGTGTAGTCTTATAATCGTGTGAGTCATGTGCCGTGTCTGTAAATGTGAGCGTGTGAAGTGTGTGTTATGGATTAACTGACAGTAACAAGTTGTAGTGTACGTTGGTCACCGGCTCAGGTGGTCAACAGAATTTCAAATGTTATAAACACAAATCTATGTGATAGAGTCTGTAATGAAAACTGAGAAGAAATTTAATCAAATGAAATCATAGAGAGTGTCAACCGATCTCATCTCTTTCAACAGTATGGATGCATCTTAACTTTGATATTAATAATGTAATGCAAAGTGCTAACACTTTTCATGAATGCTTAAATGGATGGTTTACTCAAAGAGATAGAATACACCATGAAATGAAATGGAAGTTTTTTCGCAGTATTGTAACATGACATGTTTGGAAGGCAAGATGTGATAGTGTTTTCAAGAAGGAAACTCAAAATAGTGTTGAAACAACAAGGAAGATAGTAAAGTTCATAAATAGTTTTATGTGGGTTAACAGAAAAGACTATATTATTATGCAAACTCTATATTACAATCCTCTAAATGATGATTCTTTGATTATTACTAGCAGCCAACCACATGACAATTCAGGATACATTGCAATAAGTATAATGTAGCTTTATCCATGCATGATCCAATCACCAGTTCTGGAGTTGGACTAACAATGATTTACTTTGCAGGTAGAACAATTGAAGTTAGGGGTAGCTGGATAAATCATACTACCAGAGAACAATTAGAAGTGGCAGGAGCTGAGGCGACTTTCAAATGGGCAATTGAAATGAGTGGATATCATATCATCTTCCAAAGTGATTCGCAATTCACTCTCACGGTACTCATACATATGCATGCAAAAGCTAGAGAAATAAGATTCCAACAAAGCTCTAACTTTGGAAACAACTCGCACTTTGATATAAATTTTAATGGCATGACTTTTGTTTTAATAAGTAGATATGACATTATTTTGGCAACAAATTTGTCGGTGTTTTGTAATAGATTCTCTATCCAGAATATGGAGAGATGAACGTTTGATAGCCATAATGATCTATTTAGATATTCAAAATTGGAATGTACAAGTAACAAACACAAACGACTTCATCAGGAGGCGTTTAATATCGACTTCATCAGGAGGCGTTTAATATGTTTGTATGTTCGAGGTTTTTTCCCTCTTTTATGAAAAAAGAAAGACAATTGGGTGCATTTGCCTACCCCTACATTACACCGGAGATGCTTTAAGAAATCAGTTTGCAGACACTACGACCACAACGCCCACACAGGTAAATGGCATGGGAAACTAATGTAGGGTTGCTTACATGGCATCAGTTCTCCTCCCCACAATCTTTCCAATCGAAAATGCTACCTTGACCGAGAAATAATCCCGCAACAGACAGATGCTGGGACCCACTTTGCCCTTTTCTAATCCCGATGTTGAGAAGCTTTTCTTGGACTGTCAGATCCCCTATCGGGATAAAGCTCGGGAAAAAGAATCGGTGAGTGTATCATTGCTCCTTTCCAATTCCCACACCTGTCCTTCGTTTCACAATCCAACGGCAACGAACAGAGCCACATAGCATCTCACACACAAACCCAAAGAACACAGCAGAGAAGAATCCTAAATAGTCACACCAGCAAACCCCTCAACCCTTTAATTAATATTTACTCCCGCCATCATACTCCTTTTTTTTTTTAGCTATAAGGAGTCAGCCCTAAAATCAGAAGAAAAACCCCTAAACAGAAACTCCTTCCTCTTCTTCTTCTTTAGCTCATATACTCTCTCTAACTTGCGTCCGCCCCTCCGCCATCCACTTGAATAGACATGGGTACTAATGGCGGCGGCCGAACCAATGGTGGTGGTGGTGGTGGAGGTGTTGACAAAGGTGTTGATTTTGCTAATTACTTTTGTACTTATGGGTTTCTTTACCACCAGAAAGAGATGCTTTGTGATAGAGTTAGAATGGATGCTTATTACAACTCCATTTTTGAGAACAAAGAGCATTTCATTGGAAAGGTATAAAATTTTATCAACTTTACTTATTCCATTTTTTTTTTGGCTCTTAGTAGGGTTTATGAAGGGTTTTTGCTGAATAGAAGTTCTTGAATGAATACTCACTAGATCTCTGTTATATGTTGTGGTTTTTAGAGTTTTTGTTGCTTGATTGAGTATTAGAGTAAGTTCTTGGAACTGATTTTGGGTAAATTTTTTTGGGGAAAAGACTGTGTTGGATGTAGGAACAGGAAGTGGAATTCTTGCGATTTGGTCGGCGCAAGCTGGTGCTAAGAAAGTTTATGCGGTTGAAGCGACTAAAATGTCTGAACATGCTCGTGAGCTTGTTAAAGCTAATAATCTTCAAGATGTAGTGGAGGTGATTGAGGGTACTGTTGAAGATATTACTTTACCTGAGAAAGGTTAGTTTAAGTAGTACATTGTTGTATCTATAATTAAAACCTTTGTTTATGGATGTTTTTTGTTTGTTTGATTGTCTCTTTTGTGTTGAACACTGGAATAATTGTATGTTAATTTTATGGACAGTTGATGTCATTATCTCCGAGTGGATGGGATATTTTCTCCTTCGTGAGTCTATGTTTGATTCTGTCATAGTTGCGCGTGACCGCTGGTTGAAGCCGACTGGAATGATGTAAGTAAACGTATACGTTGCTTGGTTTTGGAGATTAGTCGAACATCCTCTTAGTGTGTGAGAGCCAAGGGCTCATAGGCCTTGATCTTTACATTTTTCTTTTACATATTATGTGTTGGTTATTATGAGAAGAAAACTTAATGCTCGCTAATGACATATTTATGGTATGTTCATTTAGAGTCAGCTAATGTAGTTCTTAGTCTGTGTTACTGTGGCTAAAAGGTTGAGTTAGCTCTTCTTCCGTTCTGGGACGGTCATTATTGCATTTGAATAATGTTGCAGTTGAAGATCCTGAACGGAATAAAAATAGAAATATAAATAGGTTGATGTCCTGGTACAAATGCAATTCTAAAGGTAGACATCCACATCCCAATTTCAAGTGATTTTAACATAACGAGCTATGGGTTTGACAGGTACCCAAGCCATGCCCGAATGTGGGTGGCGCCTATCAGATCTGGGTTGGGAGATCAGAAAATGAGCGATTTTGAAGCCTGTATGGGTGATTGGTCCAATTTTCTGAAGGAAACTAAAACATACTATGGTGTTGATATGAGTGTTTTGACAAACTCTTTTGGGGCGGAGCAGAAGAAATACTACTTGCAGGTGAGTGCTGGTACTTGATGTCATTGCTATGCTTGAAACTCCTGAATAGTGCTCAATGAACCATATATTGATTTCACTTCTCAGTTAGACTGACAAGGGATCATTAACTGCTCATCAATGCTTTACTTATTTATATCACTTTACTGTTTAATGAATGGTACTTGTTAATGTGAACACTGTTTGCTCCTCCATTAACATCCTATTAAATTAATTTGTAGACATCAATATGGAATAACCTTCATCCTCATCAAGTCATTGGAAAGCCTTGTATTATCAAAGAGATGGACTGTTTGACGGCAACAGTAAGTGAGATTCGCAGTGTACAAGCAAGCTTTTCCTCGTTGATCACCGAGGACAGGACAAGGCTGTGCGGGTTTGCCGGATGGTTTGATGTTCATTTCCGGGTACGTGTTTACTCAACATCCATCATGATAATACACTATTTCTACGTTGTGATTTGAAACAGAATGCACGAACTTGAAATTTTCTTTTGCTTTGGTTTCAGGGAAACAAGGAGAATCCAGCTAAAACCGAGGTGGAGTTGACAACTGCTCCTAGCATGGAAAACGGGACACATTGGGGCCAACAGGTACTGATACCCTATGCTGAAAACTACTTACTCCTTCCAGGATGTTACATTCTTGCAAACTCTGAAATCCTAATTATGGTTATTGCCAGTTTTATGGGAACTGGTTTATCTCTCTGTTCTAGTTCTTGTTTCTCCCCGCATGGCCGCATGACATATTCTAAAAGATACGATATATTGTAATATGGGTACCCTATTCCAAAGAACTGACTGAGTCAATTACTCATTGTAGTTCATCCCAATAGTTGTTTTTAGAGTCACTAGAACATGTTGATTGTTGAAAAAAAGAAGCAAATGCTTGTTGCAGTTATAACCTCATTAGATGTGTCTGAGACACTGATATGTTTTTCTCTGCCGGCGATGTGGTAAACTCAATTGAATTTACTTTGCTTTACGTCAGATTGTATAATCAGGAAATTAGGCAGAATGAGTCACAACTTTGTTTCATAATCCATCTACTGTTGTGTGAACTTGTTCTCAATTTGTGTATTTTTGATTCTGTGCAGGTGTTTCTCCTGCACCCTTCTATACATGTTAGAGAAGGGGATGAGTTGAATGTCTCTTTCTCAATGGATCGTTCCAAAGAAAACCATCGGTTGATGGAGGTTGAGCTTGGTTGTGAGATGCGAGAGGCATCTGGGAAGCAGCATCCCTCATTTTCTAAAAGATTTTATATAGAATGAGAGCTAAAGCTATCAAAACTCACACTAGTTACGTACTCAAAACTTTCACTACTTTGTGGCATGAAATGGTGACCATCTACCATCTGATTGATGTAACATTTATTCGTATATCAATAGTTACCTAATTAATATAATGTTTAGCTTTTAGTTTCAAATTGGTTTAATCTGCTGTTCTTTCTTGACGTATATGAGTTATGTCTATACTTGATTCACTTATGCTTGTTAATATTTTTATGCATGCATCTTTTCTTACTATTAGGTGTTCCTTTTTCACAGTTAGCATGTGATACCCATATGTCAGTACTTGAGTCAGATCTGGGAATGCTTCAAGTACTTTATTGCAGGTCTGGAATTGCGGTTCTTCAAGCAACTTAAGATGACCCATTATAAGCTATTAGCCTGAAAGATTTTTTGCCCTGGCATGAACTATGCATTGGGTCTGGAATGAGGGTTATGACTCACTGTAAAGCTCTATCCTGAAATAGTATGATTTTTTTTTCTTCAAATTTGACCTGACAGGAACTGGTGGTGTAGAACAGAAGTCAGAGCGAGATTTGATTTTTCTGACGAATAATAGATCATAAGAAAATGAGTAGTACAATGTTTATTCCCTAAGAAATAGATGCAAGAGCGCCAATAGAGATAACGAAGCAACGAGACACTGTACCCTCGGTCATCTCAACTTCACTCGACTGCGCTAACCAACATACTTCATTTTACCTAATCTTTAAACATTTTGTTTTTCATCATCTCCCCAAATAGCATAAGCTTCTTCACCATGTATAATTTCATCTCCAATCTCCATGTGCTTCTCAGACATTCTTAAAGGTACAAATAGTTGAATGAACAGACAAATGATGGACGTGATTATAATATTAAGACCAGCTACAAACACAATTCCTGATAACTGAAGTCCAAGCTGCCGGAATCCGTTTTTGATTTCACCCATTTGTAAACCATAGAAAAGGCCAATGTACTTGGCTTCTGTGGAGTAAAATAAACGGTTTAACTTTGGTTCTGCAAATAAACCAGTTAGTATTCCGCCGAGGCTTCCTGCAATAGCATGAGTGTGAAATACTGCCATTGTGTCATCAACTTTCTGAAGTAGTTCAGACTTTTTGTGAACAACCATCATAGTGAACCAAGGAATAGATCCCGATAGAATTCCCATTATTATCGCGGCCCATCCCTGTACAACACCTGGTTTTTGTGAAAAATTTCAGTAACTAATTGAAACTGGAATTCAGTAGTTGAGATTAAAGATAGAATTTACCAGCTGCAGGAGTTATGCAAACCAGGCCTGTAATCATTCCTTGTACTGCACCAATAATTGATGGCTTTCCGAAAACTAGGCTGTCAAGCAGGGTCCAGGTGAGCAAGCTAGCCGCGGTGCAGACATGGGTGTTAAGAACGGCGAGTGAAGCGTCGATACCTACATTGGATGGGCCACCACCATTGAAACCAGTCCATCCCATCCATAGCAATCCTGCCCCAGCTAACATCAGAATGATGTTGTTTGGAGGGAATACCTCTCTATCTTTTGTTAGCCTGGGACCAACCTGCAAAGGCCAAAAAACATGCTGCAGTGAAACTGGCACTGTCATCGACAATAACACAGCCTAGAAATAACTGCAATATTGAAAATATAGAAGTTTTTGATTACCCAGTAAGCTGCAGTAAAGCCTGCAACTCCAGATGACAAATGAATAACATAACCACCGGAAAAATCGATAATTCCTTGTTTAAAGAAGAATCCATTGGGTGACCAGATACTAAATGCTACAAATGTATACGAAAAGGTAAGCCAGAGAGGAACAAACATCATCCAAGCATAAAAATTCATTCTCCCAAGTAAAGCTCCAGCGACTAGAATCAGCGTTATAGCTGCGAAAACAAACTGAAAAAACACCATTGTCGCACTTGGAAAATTCCCAGAATATGCTGGCGCAAGTAGGTACCCTTGGCTTACAGCAACATCGATTTCCCCCCAAAATGGAAGCAATTTATCACCAAATGACATTCGATAACCCCATAACAACCAGCAAGGAAGTACAGCAGCAAACGCATAAAGCGCCATGAAAGCTGAATTAATAGCCCATTTTTTCTTCACCCCAGCTCCGTATAAAAGGATTAGCCCCGGAACACTTTGTAAACCAACAAAAGTTGCAGCAGTGAGTTGCCATGCGTTGTCGCCTTTGTTCAACCAGAGAGGACTTGCGTCATTGATAGTGTTTGATGGGTAGTCTGTATAGTTTGCCATTGTCTCCTTTTTCTTTCTTGCAAAACTAGAGAGAGTGATTCAGTACAAAGTTCTTGTTGTCCAGCAGTGAATTTAATGAAATGGATCAATATGGGTAATAATCAATCGGTCATCACGACTAGTTGTCAACATTGTTTTGTGTTTGTATCTTCGTCTTTGGACTCTTCGCTTCAACAATGTTTAACTTTTTTGGCGGGTGTTCCAAGTTCAATACATACTTACAAAATGGTATCTATTCTACCTCCTACTTAGCAATCAATAAACGGCTGTTCTAAGGTATCTTTGGTGTTTTGCTCTACATGGACACTTACTCTAGTGCTTAATGGTGTACAAAGTACAAACCAAATGCGACAAAAATATATGGCGTTTTGGAATTAATAATATTTGCCTGCTTAAACCCATAGGGAGGTGGTCATGGCAGATTCTCATACTTAAAAGTCAGGGATGAAGCTAGGCAAGAGTTGGACAACCCCAATTTGGCTTCAAAAAACTATTCTTATACTCCCTTAGTTTTTAGGCCAAATTCAAAAAAATGATAGTAACTCTTTTGTAGAAATGGAGGGAGTACAATTTTCTAAATTTTCCTAATGATTAGCTAATTGGACTTTTTTTATTTTTTTCTAATGTCTCTTACTTTCCGAGAACCGAGAACCGAAGCCTTTTTCCAGTAACAAGTACCAGGTAGGCTGAAGAGAGAATTTCCGAAAAGTTTAGCATAGTTTTTACGCCGGCTTGCCACGCATTGCACAACCCACATTACGTAGGCAAGTGTCTCTTACTTTCCGAGAACCGAGAATCGAAGCCTTTTTCCAGTAACAAGTAACAGGTAGGCTGGAGATAGAATCTCCGAAAAGTTTAGCATAGTTTTTACGCCGGCTTGCCACGCCTTGCACAACCCACATTACGTAGGCAAAATCTTTGACACATTCCGTGCCGCAATGGTTAACCAGACAGGGGTGGGCACACCACTCTAGTTGGGTTTACGTATTCACAACCGTTAGATTGGCATACCCACATGTTCCCTTCCCAGAGAGGCATAACAAGGAAAACCTGTTAGCAGATGGTGTAACATGTTCGCATGTTGAGGGTATAGCTTATCGGAGAGTGTGATCCTGCGTGGTATCCGCATATACCTTAATATCCGAGGATAGTTCAGGTATACACCTCGCTCCATCAGATGCTCCATCACGATCATGTCTCTTACTTTCCATCGTGCTTAATTTCTTTACAGTTTTACACGCACTAGATAAATGACGGGCCGTGCCAAAATTCTTTGCGCCAGGCAATAAAGATCCAAATTTCTAACCGACTTGGTGTCTTTGAGCAACTCTTTCAGGCGCTCAACAGAGCTACTAGACTTAATCATCAAATGGGGGAAACGCTTTGTAAAGACAGCAGCCAAGAGGCATGGAGAGTATTGGAATTCTACAGTGGTATTGGAGGGATGGTAAAGATTTTTCTAGCATAAACCCTAATTTTGTTGTTCCATACTTGTTTCTCTCTTTAGGGTTTTGTTAATTATTTGCAGAGATATTCGATTATGGAAGCTGGAGTAGAAGCAACAATGGTGGAATCATTTGATATTAATGACAAAGCAAATGATGTTTATGAACATAATTTTGGCCATAGACCTTATCAAGTGTGTATTCATTCCTATTCCTGCTATAATCTGCTTATACATATATGTAGATATGCAAACAATGAAATTAGATACTAGTAATTGCTGCACGGTGTGTGCCGCCATCACTTAAGTTTGTAATTACTTACTTCTTGCTTTGGAGACATTAACAGGGATGAATTTTAGTCACCACAAGAGGGCGTAGCTAATGACATATTTTCCATTTTGTTATCTAGCTAATGATCCATTTTGTTATCTTTTGGAAGTATATATGTTCTTAATTACCTGTAATGTTTTGTGTGAGAGTAGGGAAATATTCAAAGTCTAACTGTTGCTGAGCTAGACAAATATGAGGCGAATGCGTGGCTGCTTTCTCCTCCATGTCAACCTTATACACGGCAAGGTCTAGCTTTCGAGTTATGTGTTTTTTTGGGAGTTTGGAGTTGGAATTTCTTGTGTTTGTTTAATAATTTGTGTTTTTCATAGGTTTGCAGAAGGATTCTGGTGATGCACGCGCATTCTCTTTTCTTAATATTTTTGAACTTATCCCGAAACTGTCAAGCCCTCCACTCATGCTATTCGTGGAGAATGTTGTTGGGTTTGAGGTACACAGTGTTAGCGATCTGGAGATTAATGATTATTGTCATTATTTTTCACTTCTCAACTCTGACTTAGATGTAGTAAGTTTCTTTGGTGCATATTCTGACTACATATTTATTGTTTTCCAGACATCTGATACACATAAGCAAATGGTCGAGATGTTGAAGAAGACTTCTTTTACCACACAGGAATTTATTTTGAGTCCATTACAGTTTGGCGTGCCTTATTCTAGGCCAAGATACTTTTGCCTGGTAGCTTTCTTATCTTTTTCTCTTCCATATTCTTGTATTCTGCATATACTTCTCACTTTCTTCATTCCAGAAGATGAAGTAATCGCTCTAGAAATATGGCATTAGTAAATTTAGCTTGTTATAAAACCCACAGCTGGGATAAGTATTTTTCTTCTAGTATGTCAAAGTATATGCTGCCTCAGTTTTGGAGCATTCGTAGCCGTTTATCTTGTTACAAATTCTTTTGGCACGGAACTTGATTGCAACAGTCCAGCTATGTCGATATGCTGTAATAGTGATCTGGGGAAGTTCCCAGGACGAATTAGGATACCTTACAGAAACTTACCCATTAGGATAACCCATATGTTATGGCCTGACATTATGACCTAGGAGCTCATGCCTGTGGAAAGTAAGGAGGCTTTTGTTAGAAGTTTCAGGGACGGAACATATCCTGAAGAGAACACATCACTATATAATCCTTGCAAGCTTTTGTGATTTTACTGCTTAATTGTTGAGGTGTGCTCACTCTTTAATGGATTAATTGTATTTACAATCTTATGCATTTTGTTCCACACGGCAAATAGAGTGTGTGTATGTGTGTGTGTGTATTCAACAGAAATGATTATAGAGTAAAAATCCTTACTTTGTAGGAATGATTTGGGTATGCAGTACTAATAGATAACATGACACACAGGGAAATCGTCTCAGTGTATCTATCAAAAATAGATAAAACAGAAAAGAATGGTCTCAATGAGGATCTTGAAGGGGTGGTTAGTGGGATTTCTGTCTAATACTTATAATTTTACGAGAACTCCTCGTATTCTTCTTGATGTCCTGTGCAGGATTTCAGTGGCTTAGATATGTAAGTCATTGTAATATTGTTTGAGGAGGTGCTTGTTTGTTTATAGGTAATCAGACGGTGAAGCACCCTTACAGGGAGTGGTTCTTTTTACCTATTATAGGACCCAGTGGATCATTTGCTTACACCTCGTAGTTAATTTCAATTTTACGATTAAAGAAACAGAGAGACAAACAAGAAGAGAGGTAGAGGGCCGATCCCCTTCTCAGGAACAACATTTTCTCTAGTGATTTCTCTCTGACATATTGCATGCTGGGTAAAATACTTCTAAATTTATGTCTACTTGAATGCCTTTTTTTATGGTTTGGCTACAAATCAGAATTAGTTTAAGCTTAACGGATTAGGGCTAATCCTTATTAGAGTAGGTTATGGTATAATCATGTATCTAAGGCTTCTAAGCGTTTTTTTGGTTAATTCTACATCAAGTCTAGACTCTAGAGTAACTTAATCAGACCTTGAAGCGGCATGCGTCACATGTCAAGTATGAGCTGTCCCTCCAACTCCTGATGGCAAGGTTGGAGGACATCTATCAAGCTTTCTAAGGAACCTCTTATGGCCTCATGCATGAATGTTTTTTCTTCCATCAATAGAGCTGAAAGAAATAGAAGCAGAAGTCCAAGTAAAAAGCCTAAATTGAATTAGATTATATTTCTATATCTTTATGCTATGTATTATGCTTGTATGAAATGAGCCGAATTCCAACAATAAGTCTAATAGAATCAAATTGTTTTTCTGTAACTTTACTCTGTCAGTCTATCTATCAACTGTTTATACTATGTATTTTGTTGGTCGTATTGGTTGTAAAAGATGTTAATTCTAGGTTAATTCTGATCATAAGGTAAGCTATAATCATGTTTAAGTATAAATAATGATATTAAAGAGCTGAATTTCCAACATCCTGCACTTTATCTTTTCAGCTGTTTTTATTTACAGGCGAAAAGAGAACCCTTGAAATTTCTGAAGCCGCACTTCAACAACCAGCTACTGTGGAATCCTAGTCCCTTGTCCGATAACGATGATAACACATGGACGAATGGGGATGATCAATCACATGAAGGATGGGGAAAATGGCTTCATTTATGCAAACCAATCGAGAACTTTCTGGAATTCAATTTTCCTATTAATCGATTGGATTGTATGGAATCACAGTTGTGCCTGGAATCAAGTGCTTCTGCCAGGGGTTGTGAAAGTTTCGAAAGTACGACAGAACAAAATGACACTGGCAATAATGTTGCAGGACAATATAATGTTCCACTGTGCTTGATTGAAAAATTAGGAAGTGCGATGGGTATCCTTTTCAAATTTTACTTACTATCTCTGATTTCTCTTTTTTTATTGTGTCACCAAGTTTATCCTTAAGTGGCCATTTTAGATATTGTTTATTCTGATTCAAAACGATGCTGTTGTTTCACAAAAAGCTATTACCGGTACGTTAAGGGCACTGGATCTCTCTTGGCAACTATACAAGTAAGATACTTATATCTAGTAATTATTTTTTCCCCTTGAATTTCCATCTTATGGAAAGCAATCTATTTTTGGTACTATATCGAAAAAATGACCAAAATTTGTTCTTCGCTTTTGTCATGATACTTGCTTTTCAATCGATTAACAGCCAGAGAAGAAGGGTAAACTATCACCCTTGTCCGAGCAGGGGTTGCGATATTTTACACCTAGGGAGGTAAAACCATTCTTACCCATCTTTTCCTCCTTTTATCATTTTCTTATTGGCAACGTATTGATCCCTTATGTTAACCATATTTGTATAATATCAGGTTGCTAATCTACATTCTTTCCCAGAAAATTTTCACTTTCCTGAGCACATAAGCCTTAAGCAACGGTATGTTACATTTGAAGATTTCAGGTCATATTGGATGATGGAGGATACCTTTCAGGACCTAAACAAATTTCCTTTCTCTTAATAAAAAGCAGAACACAAAATATAATCCCTAATCATCTATTGTTTTCTTGATGGTTGTGTATGTACCTTTTCCTTCTATTTTCTTTCGCTCTTTATTGTCTCATTGCGTGAATGCTTAATTTCGTTTTTTGCAGGTATGCATTGTTAGGTAACAGTCTAAGTGTAGCAGTTGTCGGTCCATTACTGCGTTATCTTTTCAGTAAACCATCATGATTGTTATCAGTTGATCTGCTTGTTTATTAAATTCTAGAGTTTTTGGAAGATGAACTTGTAGTATGTAATAATTATTGGTTTAAGTATTGCAAAAGTCTTATGAAATATATGTGCCATTACGTTTATCGTGAATCGAGCTGATATTTCATATATATGCTATTATGTTTTTTATAAACTGAAAATAGAACAAATTCTTTGAGAATTTTTCTCGCAATATCGATCTATTTGTGATCACACTTTTGTGTTATTACTGCTTGACACACTTTCTTATGTTGAGTCATGCCGATTAAAATTATCTCTTTGTTGTAATTGGCGTTGAGACTAAATTAAACCGATATTAAGGAGACAAATCCATGTGATTTGTTAATGTCCGACAAAATCTTTCTTTTTCATAAAGCAGGGTCACTCATGTTGTTTTCTTGGGAATGACATCAAATGGGGGAGAGTTCTTAAATGAACTTGTGCTTAGTTGTTATATCTCTGTGGGGTGTGTGGTTGTGGAATTTGAAGGGGATGCTTGTATCTTAAATCTCCTAGATGAGCGATAAGTATTTCTTACTATGTGATATCATTTAAATAGTTAAATCTCCTAGATGAGCGCTAAGTATTTCTTACTATGTGATAACATTTAAATAAAGTTGATATGTAAACACCTTGGAATCCTGAAGTATCTTTTGGTTGTATTCATTACGTTCCCACGATTTTCGTACCTTTGCCAATTTTATTGACAAAAAGGGGGGAGAATTATTTAGTAGTTTCGCACTACATACATATGGTTTACGAATCATTATGTGGAGGAGTGAATCAATAATCTATAGGTTTCACCTATTATGCAAAAGATGTAAGTATTGATTAAGGGGGAGAAACATATCACCGTAGTATTACTTCAGAGTTGGGATACAATTGAACTTTGGAAAAGATAATAATATTATGTTTTTGTATAACGACGATTGAGAATATTTGTTTTCAAAAGTTGTTATCGCTACGGATCTTCAACAACAACGATGCTGAGTTGAACACGTTCAGAATCATTACAACTTGAAGTAACGAAGAATCCAAGGAGTTGAAGAAACCAAAGAAATTAAGCATGATGGATTCGAGGAGTTTTCAAAGATATTTTTTTTTTATCCATATGTATTGATTGTTTTGTCAGTTAAATTGACAAAGGGGGAGATTGTTAGAGCATTGCTCGGTCGAACTCACAAGTGTTGCTATCTCAAGCTTGTTGTCAAAACTATATCTTGATTTCTAGTCTACAATTAGTTAAATCTCGGATTAGGATAGAAGTGTAGTTGAGAAACGGACATCACGACAGTCATCATTGCGTTCTACCAGTTGAAGGCGAAGATCAACCAAAGCTTTTGGAGAACTTCTTCAACAAAAGGTAAGTGAAGACTGAACCACCTATTTCTCAAGTTATATTCATCTTTCTATCTATGAGACGATGTCGCATAACTAATTAGACTATCATGCATATACAAGAATTTCAAGTCAAGTTTATCTTGGTAATTAGTTCTCGAAATATAATGACTAAGTTTAATGAACATTTGTTCATACTTGATGAATTTCGGTTAAGGACAGTTTATTGTTCGTAATCAAAATCATAACTCAAGTTTTATCATTCCAAAATAGCCTGAAACAATGATATGTGTCATTGATGTTATTCAGGAATGTTTCGAATCGATTTAGAGAGAAATATAGAACTACTGTAGATTTAGATATAAGAAAGTGTTATCAGTCTTACAAAGTGGGAAAACTGTTATAAGTCTGAAGTCGTATTACATATACTCGTACACGTAGCGGAGTAGCTATATGTCGACAAGCAGATTTTTGGTACGCATATCATTATACACATCCTGTAAAAATCTGTTAACTCGTGAACCAGATCAGTACGCATACCCGTATGCAAACCTAAAAAAGGAACTGTGGTCACGGAACCGGTTTGGTATCCATACCGGTACACGTACCAGAAAAGTTTTGTGTTCCGGAACTCGGTTTGTGTATCCATACTGGTACGGATACCAAAATAGTTCTGTGGACTCCGGAACCGGTTATAGTCTTAAGGTACACATACCGGTACGCATACCTAAATAGTTCTGTGAACTCCGGAACTTGGTTGTGCTTAATAGTATACAAACCGGTACACGTAAAGTGACTTACCTGACTCACGAATGGCTATGGTATTTGTACTTTATACATCTACTAACCATGTCGATTATTTTCAAATGCAATAAAATTATTTCTACGAGATAATTAGCATTTGATCAAATCTCTAAAAACACTAAGACTTATTTTATCACATGATTATGACTCAAGGTTAAAGTCTTAAGTGTTTATGAAATTGAATATTAAGCTTATAAGTTCAAATCGGCTAGTTTCGGCTAATCACCTTGAACATAGTCTCTATACACGGTTCGGTTATGGTTTCACCTAACCAGAGTGTATATCTTGTTTATGTAAATCATATTCAAATTCATTTAACGGTTGATATTGTTTGCTTGGTTCCAAAGCTATCTTAGCTTAAACCTAAAGTAACCTATCGAATGTTTATAAAAGGGAAACTTCAAGCAACTAGGATCTTTGAATCCCGACACTAGTTTTCTTAGTGTGTCCTAGTTGTTACTAGATTCGTCCTCTTCCTAAAACCCTTTTAGGGTTTAGCGACTACAAATACTTCACCGGGAATCGTGAAGCCAGGTCCAGTTATCTTTTATCTTGATAACTCGAGTATCCTGATCTTGATCGATTGTTGAGCTGCTCACTTGATAAAGATAGATAATATTCATCAAAGTTCTCTTCGTCCCAGACTTTGTGGATTCCACAAGTTTTATTCTTTTGAGGTGAATAATAATCTAGGATGCACTTCAGGTTGCATAAGTCCAGATTTTGAGGTTAGCTAGACTTTGTTTATTTCTATTGATTTCCATCACCTTGATCAAATTTTTTGATCGTAAAGGAAATCACATATAGGCTTAATCTATGGGAGGCAGATTGGTTTAAAGTCTTCAATTGAGTTGAAGCAACTCTTAGTAGGTGTGATGTCAGCTAAGGGAATCAATTGCGCGGAGTCCTGCTGGGATTCAAGATGCGTAAGGAACGCGAATGTAACTTAATTGTTGGGAGGGTTTAATTCGGTCACAACTACATTCCAGTCCGAAATTAGTTGGTAGTAGGCTAGTGTCTATATTGTCTTAATACAGTTTGGTGTTCAATCTGGACTAGGTCCCGGGTTTTTTTTGCATTTAGGGTTTCCTCGTTAACAAAACTTCTGGTGTCTGTGTGTTATTTCTTTTTCCGCATTATATTGTTTATCTTTACAATTAGAATATCACAGGTTGTGCGCTAATCAATCATAGTAGATACACCCGACCTTGTTTGTTGGATACGACTTGATTGATTCTTGGACATTGGTCTTTGGTACCGTCCAAGTAATCTCTTTGTAATTGGGTTCACATACTTGGTTTTGTAAGCATTCTAATTGCAAGAGTTAAAGAGATATAAGGTCACTATATAATTCCTTGATTGAGTTTCATTAAGTTGAACTCTGAGAATTATATTGAGTTTGTCCATACAGATTACCTAAGAAAAAGTTGGTGGTCTATTTTGGTACCCCCGCGTTCTCAGTTATGGTACTTTGTAGTTTTAGTTGTCGTTTCTCAGATGTGTTGGTGTTGTTGGTTGGGAATCTACGAATGTATTTGGTCATATTGGTGTTGGTGTTGGTCATAATGGTTGAATAATCTGTTAAGCAGCTATGAAAATGGTTACATAACTTGTTATGCATCTACAAAAGTTGTTGCATAACTTGTTATGAAGTCTATAAAATGGGTGCATAACACGTTATGTAGCAACTTTTTTGTTAGTAATGAAACCAACAAAAAAAAAAGACCGCATAACTTGATATGCATATGAAAATATGGCTGCATAATGCATAATGCATCAACTTTTTTTTAAGCACTGAAATTATACAAAATAATGGATGCGTAACTTGTTATGTAGTCGAGAAAATAATTGCATAATTCGTTATGTGTGTTTTTCTTTTTGATGTTATTTTTTAGGCATATATATCGTTTTAGTGGTTGCGTAACTAAATTACTAGATGCATGAACCAATATATGGTTGCATAACGTTTTATGCATCTTTGTTGGGTCTGCACAATGTGTTATGCATCTTTTTTTGTTGGCTGCATAATAGTTATGTATCAAGTTTTCGAAAATTTTGCCTAGAAGAACAATCACTTCCGACTTTTTGGTAAAAATGTTAAATTTACAACAATACTCGTTGTGTAGATCTCTTTAAAATCTTTCCAACGAGATAAGAATTTGTTAAATTCTAAGTCCCGTTTTTTTAGATGTATTATATTCAAGTTTACTTTATATTATGCCCATGATAATGAGTTATGGAGACATATTCCATAATTTCAAATAACTATGGGTGTCACAGAAACGATAAATATTTTGGGCATGCCAATAAGAAAATAATATTTTTGGGCAGCACCCTAATTTTCCCATACTCGATATCCAATACCAAATTAACCTATTGTCTCTTTTTTTCCGTCTCTCCTACTTCTAGGTTTTCAAAATGGCTACTTCTTCGTCTCGACGAGAAGAAGGTTCTTGGATGGAAGATAATAAAGAAAGTTGAAGAATACGAGAAAAGGAATTAGGGGGTCATAACCAGTAAAGTTTTACCAGTTAAAGGATTTGTGTGGCATGGCACCACATGTGCCTCTTTCATCAACAAAGTAGGTTTGTTATTTGCTGCTGATGGACGTGGAAGTAAATTTAACCCTGACGACCCAACTGATAATCGGGTAGTGTCTGAAACTGAGGAAAAAGTATTTTTAATTGAAAATTCTTGATATAAGCCATTATTCATAGACGATACAAGTACGATCTAGTGTTTCTTTTTCTGACTTAAGTTTGTGATAGATTATTACTAAAATTAAAATTAACTTGTGTAATATATATATATAGGGTAATTTTATTATTTTTGGAAATTTTTAAAAGAAGTTAAAAACAAATATCTTTTCATTAATTTAAGGAACTTTATTAGGATTCTAATATTTATGGTCATAGATATTTTTATCAAACAAAATAAAGATTTATAGAAAATATATTAAATAGATTTGTTTCTTTATATACGAAGATACTGTTTAAGATTTTGGATTGAGTTTATAATAAAAATAATTTTATAGTTATAGAAAATTAAGGGTATATTTGATAGTTTAATGAGAAAATGTGTCTATAAACCGAAGGGGACAGGTAAGAAAAGACGGACCAAAATTAAATAGAGGACATATAAAAAAAGACAGATAAAATATTATGATAGCTTTAGCAAACCACCAACATAGATCTTTATCGAAATCCTTCTTTGTTTTTCAAAAAGAAAATTCATTCATTTTTTTCTACGAATCCACAACTTGTTACACTGAAGAGTAGTGCTTGTTGTTAAATACTTCTAAAGTTAATTCATGGTCCTTTATCTCTTTTACATTTAGCTTAAGTTGAAGTTGGAATGTTCTTTTTTTTTTTTTTTTTTTTTCTTTTCTTTTTGTAATTCAATTTTCATCGATGGAAATCATGATTACATAGATCTCAAGTGCATCAAATTAAAAAAGTAACAAGAAATAACAAGCTTGTAGCGATACATGATTGAAAATTCCGACAAGGAAAAGAGAAGGAATTCCAAATGCTGACCTAATTCAAGAACCGATTGAATCGAAGAGAAGATAATCTTCATAATATTTATGGACCATTTGATAAAGGTCTTCCTGATGAATTAATGCTCCAATGGTATAGGAGTAGTCTGCAAATTTGTTGACCGAAGAATCGAGAGTAACCTAAATCCAGTGATGCACTTGAACAAACATATAATCAAGAACAAGAAACCATTAAAATAAAAGAGAATCACCATGAAGGTGAAGAAAAGACGCCAAAGCCGGCAAACAAAGCATAATTAGAATCATGTTATTCTAAATCTAAACACAAAAAAACTAAGATCCTTGCTCAGATCTTGTCCCAAAATGGACTAGATCTGAGCAAGAAGATGAAGTTGGTATTATATCGAAAGCAACCTATTTTTGGTACTATATCGAAAAAATGACCAAAATTTGTTCTCTGCTTTTATCATGATACTTGCTTTTCAATTGATTAACAGCCAGAGAAGAAGGGTAAACTATCACCCTTGTCCGAGCAGGGGTTGCGATATTTTACACCTAGGGAGGTAAAACCATTCTTACCCATCTTTTCTTCCTTTTATCATTTTCTTATTGACAACCTACTGATCCCTTATGTTAACTATATTTTTATAATATCAAGTTGCTAATCTACATTCTTTACCAAAAAAATTTCACTTTCCTGAGCACATAAGCCTTAAGCAACGGTATGTTGCATTTGAAGATTTCGTGTCATATCGGATGATGGAGGATACCTTTCATGACCTAAACAAATTTCCTTTCCGTTTAAGAAAAAGCAGAACACAAAATATAATCCCTAATCATCTCTTCATTTCTTGATGGTTGTATATGTACCTTTTTCTTTTATTTTCTTCCGCATTTCATTGTCACATTGCATGAATGCTTAATTTCGTTTTTTGCAGGTATGCATTGTTAGGTAACAGCCTAAGCGTAGCAGTTTTCGGTCCATTAATGCATTATCTTTTGAGTAAGCCATCATGATTGTTATCAGTTGATCTGCTTGTACCAATGAAGGTTGAAACTTGAGAAGTGTAAGTTCCTAGAAAGTTTTGAAAAGGGAGATTCAAACCCCTACGATTGGTGATATTTAATATTTTCATAAAATGTTAATTTTTTTCTCTGTATTTTTATCTCCGAGATGAAGATGATTTTAGAGTTTTGTTGAAAGACCAATTTTATAGATGATCTTCAGTAAGCTTGGAAGCAAAACCTTGGATGTTGGATTGGTTGTAGATGTCAAACTTAAAGAGGAAGTATCCCTTCACACTTTTATTATCACACTATCTCACATGTTGGACGTCATTTTTGTGAATCAAAATCAAATCGTAACAAATTTGAAGCTAATATTTTGTGGATATGTTACTATTACCAAGTTCTACATTCCTACCAAAAATGAGCACATTCGGAAATATAAAACCTCACAATCTACCGGTCTTAATTTTTTCGGCCAGAAATCCGTTGATTTTTTCAACGGCTCATTTTCAAAGTAGTAGATGGTGGTGTTATATGTCTCGGAATACACTCGTTTTCGGTAGGAACGTAGAGCTATGTAATAGTAACATATCCCCCAAATATTAGTTTCAAATCCGTTACGATTTGGTTTTTATTCGCGAAAATGACGTCCAACGTGTGAGATAGTGTGATGATAAAAGTGTGAGGGGATCCCTCCTCAAACTTAAAATCGCTATATATGTATTGGATTAGATGCAAATGAGTCCAAAACCTAACGTATCTGGACCATGCTCTGGGGTGAGCAACGAGTAAAAATCCGTGGATTTGTAGTGAACCACATCAAGTCCATCTAAATCACTTGCAGGTCTAACATCCGCGGGTAGGCAGGTGAATGGATGCGCATGGATCGGATTTGTATTTAAATTCTGTTAAATAAAATAAAAGTGAAGTTATTATTTAATTAATGATTTATAACATCCTAAATCATCATTAGTTAAAGACGGGGATTCCCTTCACACGTCTATTTTCACACTATCTCAAACGTTGGACACTAATTTTTTCACAAAAACTAAACGACGACGTATTTAAAGCTATCATTTTGGGGATATGTTTGTCTTATCAAGATCTATGTACTCATAAAAAATGGGCATATTTCGAAACATATAACTCCACCGTCTACTTCGTTGAAAATCAACGAGTTTTCAACCGTTAAAATTAAGATTGGTAGATGGTGATGTTTGATATTTCAGAATATACTAATTTTTTGTGGGTATGTAGAGCCTCGTAAGACGAGCATATCCGCAAATTATTAGCTTCAAATACAATATCGTGTAAGTTTTATTCACAAAAATATCACCAAAATATAAGATAGTGTGAATTTAAGAGTGTGAGGGGATCCCCTCACTTAGATAAATATTCTTACATGTTTAGTTAAACCCTCAACGCTTCTCTACTAGCATCACGTAAACCTAAAATTTCCATAGATAAATAATACAAAGTAGATTTACTATTGAATATAAAAAATTATTAAAATTTACTTTTTTTTTAAGAGTGAAATGGATTAAACCAAAACCAAACTTACACATGATTGACTAATCTTTTGATTCAGGCTCGTTTGAGATCAAATCCTTATGAGATGTCCCAACGATGGCTGAATCAGTTGGATTAGTTTCATGTGATCTTGCTACAACATAGTTATTTAAAGTAAGAGCATTATATGCTCTGAAAGTGTCAAAAGTTATACTAGGAATTAAAATACCTGGTGCTGATTCATCCCAAAAACTGTGGTAGAAAAATTTCTTCATTTCTTTGCCAATATATCTGCAACCCCATTTACCTTCTTGTTAACAAACTAAAAATGCCAAAAAGAAATCAAGTTGTCTGCCAAACTTCTAACTTCATCTAAGATTTCCTTGCTTTGCCAATGGACTGAATTGTTTTGCCTTGTAGATATAGAATAGTAAATAAGTTATCCCCCTCAATGACCAAATTTGTAATATTTCTTGACTTGGCCCATTTGACTTCCTGCAACAGAGTTACCGCTTCTGTTTCTTATGCTGATGCATATCTGAATCTTACCATTTCAGCTCCTCCAAATGTTCCTTTCCAATTGCGCAAAACAATTCCAAAACCTGCACTAGTAATTGCAGATATCCGGGAAGCATCACAATTTATTTTGAAAGTATTCACACTAGGCAGTTTCCATAGAATATATTTGTTTGATGTTTTAGCTACTTTCTGGTGTGTTTGGAGGTTTAAGTTTGGATGGAAATATGCAAAATGATTTGAAATGGACATTGCTAATTGAGAAGGAGATATTTTTTCCCCTCAAAAACTCGGCGACATCTCTCCTTCCATATGAACCAACACTTGGTAGAGGCCAAAGCCATTGATATCGAGTTCTCATTACTAAGGCTCCATTCAGTGTAATGTGCTAGAAAGGAATTATCATTTACTAAGTTAAAGTTTAGAGATACTCCTTGTATAGACATTGGTGGCAGATTCCATAGTTCCTTTGCATATGCACAATAAAAAAAAAGTGTTTGGTTGATTCAATATGAGTCTGACAAAAGACACATTTAGTATCCACATTCAAAATAGATCCCAGTCTCTCCCTCGTAGGTAAAACATCATGTAAGCATTTCCAAACAAAAAACTAAACTCTTTGGGATGTGTCCATGATCCATAATGTTTTCCACATTTTTTTTTTGTAGTTTTAGAAACAGCTGAAGAAGGATTGAGGAGTTTTGCATAGAGAGACTTCACTGAGAATTCTCCATTTCTGGTTAAAGACCATTTATGTTGATCTATTTTTTTAGTACTTATTCTTTTGTTGTGTATAACTTGATGTTCATGATTTCAGGGACCAGAGAATTGTTAAACAGAGCATGTAAGGTAACTTGGTTCCACTTATTTGTGTTAGAGTCAATCAACTCTGACACAAGTATTATGTTAATGTTCGGAGTAAGATTACTTTGGGTTGGAGCAGTATCCCTTCATGGTATCCATTTGTCATTCCAGATATTTATTGATTTCCCATCTCCTACTTCCCAAATACTACATTTCTTGATTTGTTCAATCCCTTGAAGAATGCAGTTTCATATCCACGAGGATTTGGATTTTTTCTTGGATTGTAGAGGTCCGATATTTTTAAAATATTCCATTGCAGATTTTTACCCAGAGATCGTCGGGACTACTCACCAGTCTCCATGCAATTCTACTGATCATAGCAAAGTTTACTTTGTTAGCTTCTTTAAAACATAGACCACTTTGATCGATTGGTTTGTATAATAAATCAAAAGCCTTGATGTATATACCCTACCAAAAGTCTCGCTGAGTTGCATTAGTTCTAGCTATTATTTACTTTGGTAGGATAAAACAGCCCATACTAAAAACTTGCATTCTAGAAAGAACAAATTTGTTAGGTTGGGATAGAGTTTTTCATATCCATCCTTATATTTTGTGTTCCACTTTTTCAATTATACTGTCCAAAGCTTTTAGTGTAGACCTATCTATGAACAAGGGAACACCTAAATGAGAATCTTTTATATTAATCATTTTTATCTTTTATGCTTATGATGAACCTTTTAACTGAAGAAAAGCCACAATTTTGAAAAATTTATGATTTGGCCTGATTCTAGCTAAACGGATTTAGAGTATCTAAGATTGTTACTGCTTTCTAAGTCATCTCTAGTAAAGAGAAAAACAGATGGGAAATAGGTGTAGCATTCTTAGTCAGTTTAATACTCTAGATTTTCTTTTTTTTCTTTTAACTGGACGAGGAGTCTTGAAAAGGCTTCCATGCATAAAATGAATAGATAAGGGAATAATGGATCCCCTTGTCTAATTCCCCTTGAAAGTAAAAGCTTGTAAAGTCTTCATTAGAAAATTCAAATTCACCCTGTTGAAAGCTTTTGACATGTCATTTTTAAAAAAAATCTTTTTTTCATTGTATGCACAATCTCATGGGCCACTATGATGTTGTCAGAAATTTGTCTTGAAGACAGAAAGTATGACTGCAGAGGAGATATAACTTTTTTAAGAGTTTTTTTTTGAACATATTTGCCATTACTTTTTCTATTACCTTGTATGGTGTATTGAAAAAGCCAAGTGATATGAAATCAGCCAGGTTTGTTTGATTTATATTTAGGATTAAAAAAAAGGCAAATTTTGTTTAAGTTTTTTGTTTTGAATAAGTCTTGAACTAAAACTACTAATTGATTTCCCATAATACCCCAGTTATGTTTAAAGAAGCTTACAGGGACGCCGCCATCAGGCCATGGCGCCTTGTTAGATTTAAGGTTCTTAACTACCTCCCATATTTCAACAGCCGAAGGAATATCAATTAAACTGAATTCTCCTATTGAGATATTTGGGATGGAATGCTTGAAAAGATAGCCTCATCCATGCGAGAAAATGGTTCAGAGATAAGTCTGAAAAATATGAAGTTAAAACTTCTTCAATTACTTCCCTAGTAGATACATTTATGTCATTTTTATCCTGAATGCATTTTATGTTTTTTTTTCTTTTTTTCTTTTCAAAGTAGTTACATGATATTATATTTTATTTTTTGTGTTTCGTTCACCTAGAGCTATTATGTTGTTTCTAGATTGTTGTTTAGCCATAGATTCTTGGGTGTGTCTTACATGGCCTCTAACAGTAATGAGTTAGAGTTAATCATCTTAGTGTTTATGTCATTACTGGGTTTTGCTGTCAAAAGTTCAACGGTTTTTAAGACTTTTTTTGATCATTTTTGTTGGTTTCCCAACAAAATTTTTTCCTCCAGTCATTTAAGTTTTCTCCTAGTAACGTGAGATTTGCAACCAAGTAATCTGCATTATTCCCTCTGCTTTCATTCCATGAGTTCTTGATTACATCTAAACAAGATGGCTCTTTTAACCATGTGTCAAATAATTTAAATAAGGGATTGGTATGTAGATGTAAATAATTTAAAGAGAGACAAATTAGACTGTGATCAGACGCCACTACAACCATATTATGAAGAGTAGCTTCCTTAAATTCTAAGTTCTATTTCTAATCTAGCCTTTGCCTAGTATTTGCATTCCATTCCCTTTTGTTACTCCAATTGAATGTATTGCATGTACGTATATCCTAGGTCTTCTAATACTGTTCTATGTATTAAATTTAGTATTGGTGTCGTTTCTTTTTTATTGAAAAGAAGGCCACCTTCCTTTTCCTCAGCATTGAAGATAACATTAAGGTCCCCTATTAATATCCAAGGCATTGAGTTTAAATTTACCACGTGAGCTATATCTACTAAGTAGCCCACGACCTCTAGTTTTAATTTCATTTTAGGTGAACCATAAAAACATGTTAAAAGCCTTTCTCTTGAGTGGTAGTTGTTTTTGACCATAAAGTTTAGCATGTTTATGTTCCATTGAACCCATTCAAGATGAAATCCATCTACCTACCCTACTGCAAGGCCCCCATCAATTCCATCTGGGTCTACAATGTGGTAGTTAGGGAATTGGCTCATCAAATTTCTTATTAAACCTTTTTGAGACTTGATCTCAGATAAAAAAAGAATGTTAGTTTTTTCATATGATAACAGGTCAGTAAGGTGTTGCTATGTTTTCTTTCATCCACACCCTTGGGTGTTCCAAGGTAGAATTTTCATAATGTAAAAGTTAAAATAAGTAAAAATTGTTTTAATTCCGAGTCTACAGAAACTCAGCTTTGTAAAAATTCTTGAAGGACAAATTCCTTCCTTTGAATTTCCTTCTAAGGTTGAAATGATTAATTTTAGCAGAATAAAGTAAGTTAAAAGGTAAGTAAATGAATATAACAATAAACAGAATGTGCTTGGTTTCATGCCTAGCACAATGCTAAAAATATCCATAATCTAATGGGTGCAGGTATCCAATGGATTTCTAGATATACACCCGCATCCGATCCAAACTTGATGGATTTTAAGAATAAACCCATGTCTGGGTGGGTTGTGCGTCAACCCGCCATATTGCGAGTGGATTGGATCGGATCCACGAGTTGAACCACCCATGAAATGAGATTGGTTTGGTTTTTTATAAGAAATTGCTAGGATAAGGACCGACAAGAGGCAGAAGCTATAGGAGTGCTGCAGGCGGCATTTTGGGCCAGGGAGAAGCAATTCAAAATTTCAGTATTGAAGGGACTGTGAAAGTGTTTTCAACTACATTAACGGACACAACTCGGATATTTCTAGGCGTGCTAAAGCCTGTATTAATGAGGCAAACCGAATAGCTCATCTTTGTACTAATTTTTTGAGATTTCATTTTGTTCCTAGATTAGGAAATCAAGTTGCGGATATTTTAGCCAAGTTTGTTAGGCCTTTATACTCTATTTTAGAATGGGAAACTTCACCTTTATCGAAGTTTAAAACAACTTCTAGTAGATACATCTAATATTGAGAACTCTCATAATCCCAGATTAGATGGCTATACTCCTATTGTAACAGTGATTCACTTTGAGTCTTAGTCCTTTTAATGAAATGTCTTATTTACAAAAAAAAAAAAGGAATTTAAATTTGGTTATCCCTTAACAAAATTATGAGCAGAAAAGGACCGATGTGATAGCCGATTTGGTTTTTCTTAGAGTGTGAAGCTGATAGGTGTTTGAAACACCTTGATTTACTATCTATTGGTTATGCTTTCTCTGCTCTTTTTCTTGTGAGTTGTGTACTTTACGTTTGGTTTGAGTTTATAGGTGATTTGGAGTCATTGGAGCAAAAGAAGGAGAAAATGGTGTAATGGTCATTTCACAGGCAAGTGCTGCTGGGAGCTCATCCGAGGATAAGGGGCAACCAGTTACTGCGCCAAAGAAGCTGTCGAGCACCATGACTTCATCTGGGCTACCACTGCTTGGCATCTCATATACAGGGATCTGGGTGCCTAAGTCTGCCTCACATATTCTCTATATAATAACAAAGTTTTTTAAAGCGTTCTCATTCACTGGAGCTCCATGTTAATTCTCGCTTCTGGTAGATTCTGGCCCCACCAGTTTTTCTTTTTTTTGGATAAGTTATTAAATTTAAACAAAAAAATCAGTATTTTTTTTTTGCCAATAATAAGATAGCTAAACCTTAAAAAATATTCAAAAAAAATCTTGCTTGAAATAGCAAGATCATGAAAATCTCAAAACATGCCATAAATATATCAATGAATAGTTAATCACAAAATCCAAGATTTCATCATGATAATCAACAAATTAAAACACAACATCCACGGTTTCATCGTGATAAATCGAATGATCATCACATAACATAAATAAATAACGTAAAGTGTCCAATGTTCAGTGTCCGTTTACATTCTTGAAAAATAGAATTCTCCTAATAAATTACAACCCCAAACTATCAATTAAACTCCAAAATAGGTAAATCTGAAAAGAATAAAAGAAAAAACCCTGATTTTCCCGGTCATGAATCTCTTTTCCGCATATCTTTGTTGGTGGACCTGCACAACAATCGGAATTTTAGTTGGTATTTTGGACGAATAATTTAGAGCAAAGATTATGATCTTAATGGAGCTAAAAAAAAAAAAAAACGAGCATGAAAAAGAAAAAACCAATCAATAGTGAATAATCACATACGAATATTATTTTTCTTAGTTTGTTTTTTTCCATAATTAAAAAGAGAATATGTTTAGATATTTTGTGTGCAGACTGTAGAAATAGTTGCGGACACTAATTGCATGAGGTGTTATTTCCTGATTGGGGGATTTTTTAACCATTTCCTGGTTCTGTCTAATTGGAAAAAAATTCCTTGGATGCTCACTATATAAAGCGCTGCAGCAAGGGTAGGATCTCATTGTTTTCCCTGTAATTTTTTTTTGTTCAGTTATTAATGGTGATTTTTGGTTTGCAGGTGCTAACGGTGCTTCTAGAATTATAATCGTCGGAAATTAACATCCGGTGAAATCATAATCTTTTAGGTGATATATTTGATATCTCTATTTTGCACGGGTTTGATTCTCCTAATCACAGAATATTGGCGTATTGGCATTCTCTATTGTAATGGAGGATATATTTCCTTTTTATCTCATACACAATAGCGTGTTGATTTCTTTATTAAACTAAAACTCAAATGTTTCCAAAGATAGTCTTTTTTTTTTTTGGAGTTTTCGTAGAATCCGTGTCTTTATATAAGGCTTTTTTTGGGAGCAAAAGCTAAACCCATTTTCTTTGCTTTGCGTCGCTTCTATTTCTTTTTCAGATTAAGGTTTTGTTGTCTGATTATTTGTTTGTTTTGCAGGTATTCTAAAAAAACGATTGCTTCTTATTTTTCTCTTATATGTGTTGTTTCTCGGGTTGTACGAATTTAGAAGTAGCTTAATTCTTTTAATTTTTTTTAGCTTTTTTGCATTTTCTCATTGTATCCTTTTCTATGTGCGTAGATAGCCCGCTTCTATTTCTTTTTCAGTTTAGGATTTTGTTGTTTGATTATTGTTTGTTTTGCAGGTATTCAAAAAACGATTGCTTCTTCTTTTTCTCTTATAGGTGTTGCTTCTCCGGTTGTACGTATGAAATTTATTATAAGCAGCTTAATTCTTCTGATTTTTTTTTAGCTTTTTTGCATTTTTTCATTGTATGATCCTTTGCTGCGTAGAATAATCTTTCATTGATGATGCCCTTTGCTATGCTACTATGGTTCTCAATCCGCTATTTGTAAGGTACTACTTATTTCAGTCGACTACTTATCGCAGTCGATTTTGCTTGTGCTGTTTTTGCAGGGTGCAAATGAAATAAATTTTTTGTTTCAAGCTGGTGGCGTTGTGTGTGAGAAAAAATATAACAAAGCTTTGGATTGATCTATTGTGTATGTAAAGGTAGTTAATTTCATACCCTCTATACTCTTGATCATATATATTTGAATAATGTTGGCTAGGGAATTGCCGATATATTGTTTGTTATGTCAGTCGTACCAGTTTCTCTCTTTTGAAAAAAAATAAGTTTTGTCAGTTTTTCGCATTTACAAATGTATACAAATATGTTAACTCATTAGACATCACATCTTTTGAAGAGAATTAGTGTGTGATTCTGATGGATGGCCAGGGAACAACTACCACTGATGCTTAAGGACATTGTGAAGGTGACATATATCCTCATAACTAGAGAGACAATATGTTTACTGTCATTTTATTTTTATTTTTATTTTATTTTTTGAAATATGCCATTTTTGGTTTAAGTTTCGTTTTTATAGCTTGTCTGTTGCTGGATTATGCTTTACCATTATAGCATCCTTCGAGCTTGACTTTTTCAAAAAGTTTGATTATACAATATAGATAGAATCAAAAAGTTCAATAGCTTGGTTTGTCTTTCTCCCACGTGCATTTGAATTCCTTGCATCATGCTAACAGCCTCAAGCTCTAATTTTTTATTTTTTTTAGATTGGCAACAATCCGTTTTACTGATCTATTGGCTATAGTCAGTGTAGGTTGTTCCGGGTAAGCCATTTAACTACAAAGATTACATGGTCCAGAAGGAGGGTTTAATCTGGACCAGGTTAGATTTATTAAAAAAAAAAGCCGCAAGAAAAGATATGGAAATAGACATGGAAATGATGCACCGAAAATAATTAACCACCATATATCATAATGTCGTTAATTTTTAGCGGGATCCAAATTTTGACATTGCAGGAAATGTTTCCTTGATATTTCATAGAGTACTATATGTTGATGTCAGCTGTTGTTTGTTTTTGCAGCATCTTATTTTACCCTGAATTCAAACCAGGATTCTGCAGTTCTATTGATTTTAGCATTTGCCAGTTCTGGATTAAACTTGGGAAGTGTTTGCTTGCATTCAGGATCCAAGAACTAAAGCAATTTGTGTGTTTTTTTTATTTTGTTTCCAAAAAAGAAAATAAGTAATAACTCTCTGCTATGAATTTCCAGCTTATAGAGTACTGATGCACCGAAAGTAAGAAAACAAATATTTACAGAAATCCAGTTGTACAAAAATCCAAAATGTTTAGTTTTACGGCAACTAAGACGAGAGACCAAAAATAATAAGCCATTGCATGGCCCGCCTTGCAATGATGTTCATCGACCCTCTTCATACCAGAAAAACGAAACTCTATCAAGGAGATACGGTACACTGGACATGTTGGCATGGTGATGGTTGGTTAGCATTTGTTTTTCTTCTTTTTCTTCTCTTAATCAGATTGATAATTTATGTGTACACGTAGTTAGTGGATAATATAACATATTGGAGTACTTGGTACTAGGAAATACTTCGGTTTCTCTGAGCATGGGATGTTTAATAGATGATAATATAACATATGACTTAGTGATGGATGGAAGGAATCAAATTGAACGTGGGGACTTCTTTCAAAATTTGGTGTGCAAATTTTATGGTATTTCGAACATCGTTTTTGTGATCACTGGAAAATAATTTATTTTTATTTTTGTTGATACAGGAAAATCAACTAAAAAGGTTATGCCGTTAGGATAAAAGGCAAGAGTAAATCATTTGCGACGTATGGGTATGATATCGAAGAGGAGAAACAGGAGAAGACGTGGAGTACGTTTCGGGTCGGATGCAGGTGTATATAACGTGTATTTTCGTTCAATGAGCATGGAATTGTACATTTTGGTTTAATGGTGTAATTTTATTTCAAATGCATGTAGCTGGAAAATTAAATCCATAAGTAAATTAGCTGAATAGGTTAATTAAGCCATTAGAGCCGGTACCTCCAGAAGAAGCAAGAGTAAATCGATTGTGAACGTATGGTTGTAATATTGGAAAGTAAAAACAAAATTTAAACAAGGAATACACCTCGGCTCTCATGCAGGTGTATTTATATGTGTATTATCGCTCAATGTGCATGGAATTGGATTTAAATTTTGTTTCAAATATGTCAATGGGAGGTACATAGTTAGGAGTAGTTCCGAGATCACCTAGGGTGGATCCAGAAGAGGCAAGGGTGGGTCGTCAAATGATTAGCGATGCTGATTTATAATTTAGGTGTATGTGTGTGTATAAGAAGTTTGCAATCAATATATATAAGTACAAAGTTGAGTTTGTTTTCATTGTTAAATTACATAATATAATTTATGCACCTCATCTTTTTTTATTTATTGGGAGTGTGTATGTTTTTTACTGTAAGTAGAGAAATAGTCTGTACAATTCTTATTTATTGTTTCAAGGGGTGCGATAAGAGAAGAAGGACAATAAATCAGTCAAGTAATGGCTCCCATGGTGGTTCAAGCTCTGATGAGTATGTGGAGTCTGGAAAAATTGAGCATTCTACGAGCGAGTTTACATTCATTTTTTTCTTCTCTTTTGTGTATTAATACGATTTCGTATGGGATTCACGGCTCTTTGAGAAGAGTTGGATGTCGAAAAATGCGATGTCGGAGCTCCATGTAACACATGCATGCCTAGGTTGTATGTGAAATTATTTACCAGGACAAAGAGGAGGTGGAAGAACGCTTTATGACAGGAACATAGATGATGTAAAAGGATGCTAAGATAAAGTACTTCATCATTGCATTGTCTCATCTGGAATTCGTATTTGTTTTAGCGCTTTTTGTTTTATTTTATTTTCTTGCCTGCCGCCTCAGATATATTAGCTCACATTATATTAACTTTTTGATTTTTTTACCGGTTTTTTTTTATAATACTTTTGTTTTTGATGAAGTTGGTTTTAAAATATGAATCCAATATACCATAAATTATAAACAGACCACGGGTGACAAACTAGTAAAATCTAGGTCGAGACTAGAAGAAGTACTCCATTGTTCTCAAATTTCAGTTCAGCTGAGACGCTGAACCAACACATCTGCCAAGTTGTTACCGCCGTCTAGCAATGGGTTCGTGGTTGTGTCTAGGGATGAGAGTACTTGCGGACACCAACATGAAGAAAGAAGGGGTTGTCTCTGTGGATTGAATTTGGTAGAGCTTGATGTGATAAATGGGTTGAAGTTCCATTTCCAATAAGAGCTTCTATGTTTCAAATTAAGATTCAAGGTTGAGGTTTTGGAGACGCTGGTGCCATTAAAAGACGGGTTTGTTTTCAATCTCACGACTGTTGCAGAGAATAGAGAAGAAATGAAGATGGGTTTGTGTTTGAATGATGAGAAATTAGGGCAGAGAGCTGTTATCATTTGATTACAACGATGATGGTGGAAGTGTTTTTAGGGGTTTCTGCTGAAGAATTAAGAGAAGTGGGTTTTGTTTGTTCACTGATTTGGGTTTGGTGTTTGCTGTGCAGGTGGAATCGATGATTGTCATGGGTTGGTGGTGCTGAGAGATGGGTTTTCAGAGCTAGAGAAGGCTGGATGAGTTAAGGGTCTGTTGATAGTGAGGATTTAGAATTGTCAGTATAAGGAGATGAAGCTGTTGAAATGTGCAGTGACTGAAGCTTGTTCTGCTAGTTACATGCCATGATGTTGCAGCTGCGAATTTGGTTGATGTTGCTGCGAAGTTTACAAGGGAAGAACAGGTTGATTTGAGCTGAAGTATGGAGGAATGAATGAACTAGAGTAGATGAATGACTGAATTGCAGTGGTTTTAGTTGAATGCTAGGATTGAATGGCCTGAAATTATGGCCGGGAACATGCCAGAAATAGACAGAACTCTGGCTGACCGAAAGATTCGAAACCATCCATCTATTGAGAGTATTGAAAAGCTCAAACCTAAAGCCTAACCATCATAATTCTTTCTTAATTCTCCTCTCCCACATTTCTACACGCCCTCAATGGCTTCTTCGTCTCGTAATCTCACCTTCTACAAGCCCTCAATGGTTTGTTCGTCTCGTAATCTCCGGCAGGAAGGAGATTCATACATCGAATATGGTGTTTCATACGGAAAGGTCTACAATATGGAGAGTCGTGGTGTGGTACGCTCCATCTGTCTCTTTTGATTTTAGGGTTTTCGATTTTTGTTTTTTGTTTTGCTTTTATTTATCTGTCTATTTGTGTTAATTGTAGCGTTCTACTAATCATCACCTGAAGGATCCAGATCTTACTGGTGAACAAGAACTGCCCCCATATATTATAGTTGTTCACGGACCTCCCAAGGTAATCAATGATTGAAGATAATTAGGGTTTATGTATGATAAATGAGGCTTATCTAACTAATCTATGTAATGAACTCCCTCAGGAGAGTATCTGTATCTATAAAATTTTCTTGCAAATTTTGTTTATTGAATACAAATTTCTGCTGTATATCTGTTGTAGGTCGGTAAAACTCTCTTAATAAGTGTCTGGTGAATTTCTATACCAAGGGACGCCATTCTGACATCGCAGGTCCCATTAGAATTGGAGCAGGTATATTTATTTGTTGTTTCATATATGTATATCTTGATTTATTCTCCTGTCAATAGCCTGGTGATGTCATTTGGTCGAGTGTTTTGTCTTAGGAGGCAAAAGGCGGATACAGTTTGTGGAGTGCCCGAATAATGTCAATGGCATGATTGATGCTGCAAAGTATGCTGATGCTGTGATATTCCTTGTGGATGCGGGTTATGAGTTTGAGATGGTATGTCTGCCATTACCCCCTTTGTTTTTACCCTTCAACTTTTGTGATACACAAGTGTAGGACCTTCGAATATGTACATTAAATCTTCAAACAAACTAATGAATATGATTTCAGGAAACATTCAAGTTCTTTGAACTCTTAAAAGTTCATGGCATGCCCAAGGTTATGGGGGTGCTTACATATCTTGATAGCTTCAAGAATGAAGACGTACTCGCAAAGACTCAGCAACGCCTCTTGGACCAGTTTCAGACTGAAATATGCAAAGGAGCACAAGTATTCTGCTTATCTGGTCTTCATAATGCAATGTAAGTTTCTAACATGAATACTGCAAATTAGCTTCGTGTAATTTTTCTGCCTATCTCATTTGTTATTTTCTCTAATGGTCATACCAATTTGTAACCTGTGGGACTCACCTTAAGGTGGAAAATAGTGTATTTAAGAAATGCTAATCGAAATGTCTTATTCTGCTTATTTGGTGGTTAACAGGTACTTGAAGCATCAAATTGCAAAACTGTCAAGCTTCATATCCACCATGGAATTCCATCCTTCATCATGGCGAGCTGGACGTCCTTATATGCTGGTAGATCATTTTAAAGATGTCACTCCTCAAGAGACAGTCCAAATGGATAAAGAATGCCCGAGAAACATTATCTTGGAAGGGTACCTTCGAGGATGTCACATCGAGGCAGGAACTAAGGTATTTATTTCTTAGCTAGGTTAACTGGCGACGGACTTGCTTTTTGTTTTATGACTGTTTGAAACTAGAAACAACTTTTATGGACATATTCGTCTTGTTCTGTCACGTAATATACTGTAATCCTTCGTGTTTAGTATGTAGTTAAAATTTTGTTATGCACTGACTTAAGGTGTATTGCCAGGTGCATATTGCTGGAGTTGGTGATTTCCCGTTAGCTAGTGTGACAAGCTTAGCTGATCCATTTCCTGTACCATATGTTGTTAGCGATCTTGCTGAGTCAACCTGGACCGAGAATGAGTGTTGCAAAGCAGGGACTTATGTTTGCTTTAAGTTCCACGATGTTCCATTTGAGATGGTTAAAAATCATAATCCTTGTCAGCCTATTCTCGTTGGAGGTATCACTATTGAAGAAGAAGCTGTTTGATGTATTCAGGTTATTATACTTCGATGTTTGATTGTAATTTTATTTTTAAGACACTTCATCTGTGTACTGTAAGCCTGTGTTACAACGACATGGACACGGTGTCTTGTGTCCAGTACGTTACTTTGACACAACAACTTAAAAAACTAGAAAAGGGAGACGAGGTGGACATAAAGTAGATAAGTAGTTTAACATAGATAGCAAGTGAAAATGCAGATTTAGATATCTATCTATTACTGAAAATAGAGTTTAAAGAGTAACTTTTTAAGTAAAACTTCTATGAGAATATGCTGACAGCTAAGAGAATATATCCATGTAGCTATTAGTAGTAAACTTTAAAGTAATTAAGTTATCTTATATTTTCTTTTATATTCCTCGGTAAGTGAGCCGTGCCTGGCGTGTGTCAGACTCCAAAAGATATCTCGACGTGTCGTCGTAACACAACTGTAAACCCAACTGAATTTTGTTTCCTCTTCCAGGTGAAACTTGAGCTACATAGCTGGCATTTGAAATTGTTGAAATCAAAGGACCCTATCATTGTTTCAGTTGGTTGGAGGCGCTACCAGACAAGACCTGTTTATGCCTTAGAAGTCTGCTGTGGCCGCTATCAGTTCCTCAGACACACTCCGCAAAACAGACGCTGTTTTGCAATTTTTATGGGTCTTCTTGCACCTGTCAATGCTGGACTTGCTATTGTGCAAAGTCTGGCAGACAACAAGGTATGAACCGCGTGTCTACACGTTTAAAAGTTCATATATATATATATATATGTATTTTTGGTTAAAAGTAACTTGTTCGGTACTTATATAATAATTATATGATAATCCCTGATAAAGAGGTAATCATTTGATTATTTAGCACAGGAAAGCAACTGAATTTTTATTTCGTTCGCTGAGTAGATTGTTTTTGAATTCTCAGGCAGCATTTCGGTTTTTAGCGAAGGCTTTTGTAGTTAATGTTAATCAGGATGCACAGATAGTGAAGAGAAGCAAGCGGATTGGATCTCCTAAGCGCAAAATTTACAAGCATGATACCACTTTCATGCATGTGTGTGAAAAAGTTGAGGTTCCTAGCTTCCTCAACCCAATAATGAGAGGTCCAGAACCACCTGACCGTATTTGGCAAGACGTGGTGGATACTTGTGCTGCAAGTCATCTCTCCGCAGCTGCTGACTTTGTTTCCTTTTACAAGGTTTATGTTTTCTGCGGCTTTCTAATTTGTTTAAGCCTCACTGACTGATCTACTAAATAGTGGAATAGTGGAGTCCTTTTTACACCTTATCTTCATAAATTCTATCTTTCTTCCAATTATTACTGTTTGTATTTATGTGAAATGTGCTTATTTTCCTACAGACCCATATTAATCCGACAGAACCCAAGGACCGTGAACTAATTTCAAGGTGGGTAAGATTGAGGACTGCACAATGCAGTGAGGCTCCCGGGGAGGAAAAACTAGCAATCGACCGCCAGGTAGAAGAGCTAAAAGTGGCATGTGATCAGAGGAGGAGAGAGCTGAGATCAATGGGAGACCTTCCTCGGAGGCGGCAGACGCTTGAACAACTGTGGTGAAAGAACTTTTAGATCTCTACTTAAACTTGTTTTAGAAGTTAGATAATTGTATGTGTAATTGAGATTCTTATATTTTAACTTAACAGAGCCAAAGGAAGCAGAAGGAAATCCGTGATAAAGAAATGAGAAAAGTATATAAAAGAGGAAGAGAGAAATGGTGTCAGGCTAGCTCTAGCCTGATAGATGATATCTGTGATGATAACCCTATAAATTTATATTAAACTATTTGAATTGACCAAGATAGCTTTTGAAGTTTCCTCTCAAAAACAATTTAAACTTGGTGTACAACTGTAAAATGATTTAGCAGCCTTTTGATATGGGGAGCATATATGATTTTGAGTCCCCACTGAGCAAGTCCGTTCATGGGTATTAATATTATATCTGCAACCCCTTGCCTACCAGATTAGATGGTTTGTTTGTAATGTACTGGGAACTTTCATATATGGCTTCAGACCTTGGCAATCCATACAGAGGAATTTTTAGGCATTGGTGGTGTTATTATACACTGTCATATGCTTGCGAACTACGATTCCTACATAATCCATATGAATCCTTTGGAGTTCGGATCCTGTTAACATTTCTTCTACCGGTTTGTGTTTTCTTTAGAACTTGTAAGTAAGAGAGAGCGAAATTGTAACTTCAATCACAGGTTTGCAATCTCAACTCCCGGCTCAAACAGAGACGAGTCTCGTCCCACACCGAGACGAGAGGCCTCGGTGGAGCCGGCAACGTCTAGTCCCATCCAACGGCTCTCAACCCACTCCCTATAAATTGACCGATTTCAACTCTAGAATCACACCTCCATAAATCACACCTTCTACATCTACAAATTTTTTGAGTAATGGCTCAACCGTAGTCCCTCGGAGTTTATGATAAATGAAGATTTGCCGCTTTGTCGAAACTACGTAGCTTGTTATCCGGTTAAGGGTGCGGAACGATGTCAAAATGGATTAGTGAGTATGAGTTATATCCATAAAATCTATGAAAACTTCTGCAATGATACCGATAATCCCAATAACCGCAGTGCGGCTGGGTTGTTTTGTCGATTTCAAGATATACAAAAAGAAGCCGAAGATTTTATACTTAGGGGTGAGACAAATGCCGATGTTGTATTGCAAGCTTGAGAGGAATGACGAAGATGGAAAAGAAGAATTTTTCCTTGTGAAGCTCATTACGCAATCTTAATGGATTTTTTGGTAGCACGTATAAGATGTTAAAAAGCAGACACACTACTAGAGAAAGACGTTGTTAAAATTTTAGTTGAATGTGAAATAAAATTTAATATTAGTTTTCTTACCTTTCATTAGTTAATTTTAATTATATAAATAGTCTTGATGTCAGTTCCAGTCACGAATATTGAATAAAACATAATTATAACTATTCAGTCCTACTCCAGCTTCTGTCATACATTCTCCCTGCATCAAATTCTCAAATCATTGATATGATCCTGTAGCTTGAGACCATTCACCAGTAGGAGGTCCTCCACTTTGATCTCCAATCCATGGACATGTACCTTCAGCTGGAGAGTCATCGAAGTTTAATGGTCTTCTAAAATCTTCATAAGCTTGAGGAGGTTGTTGACTAACCTGATGATATGAAGATTGTTGTATCTGTTGTTGCACTGGAACAACGGGAAAATATGGAGACTGTGGCCAAACATGTACTTGTGAGTCTAACACTACTTCCTGGAATGTGGAGTTGCCGAATGATGAGAAAAATATGGACTGAAGTTCATGATCTCCCCATTATGCGCATCTGTTGTAGGTATATACGTCTAGTTTCAATATCTCTTAACTCCATTTGATTCAATTGTTCTATCAATTGTTCTTGGCTTGACGATGTGTCTGTATAAGAATTAGGACGGTCGAGACCTTGTGAGACAATGGGAAGCATCTGACGCTCTCGGCAAGATTATAAGTCTCTATGGTCAATAGAAATCAAACAATTGATCATTTTATCATTGTTATGCACTTTTTTCACAATTAAAACTCGATTTCCATAAAAGAGCAATAGCCACAACAAGACCATAAGAAGGAAAAATGCAAATGCTTGGATAACCAATTAGCGGTATTGTCAATATTATATATGCATATTGATATCTGGGGGAGCTACTCGTATGCACGTTATGCCGGTTGTTATGTTATATGCAGATTGTTGGGTGTAAAAGTGTTTATTGTTTTCTTCTAATTTGTACTTTAATTATATGTCCTTAAGCAGCATGTTTGTGATTTCTTGGAAGATATGTTTGTTTCCACTGAGCACCGGGCCCTTTTGCGATGATGTGCACACTCGTTTCAACTTCAGTTTTTCAGTTACCAGAAGAAATGGTGCACGAGAAGACTTTCGTTTTTTGTAGCTTAAGGCTTATGGACGCTAGAGATGTTGTGTAACTTTTATGTATGTATTTTCTCTTTAACTGTGAAAAAACATATTATTTTATTTATATCATTCGAGATACTTTCATTATGAATATCAGAGAGTTTGGGTTACCGGCTCGAGTTAGTTTATCCAATTATGATTCTTATTAACAGTAATCTAGATTTGATGCTTCAATTATAGGTTGTAATCCTATTAGATAAGCAGGTGTCGTAGTTGAGGTGCCACAATTGGTATCAGAGCTCACTATTAGATCTTACATGGGAAACAATAGATAATACTTAGTGTCAAATAGATAACTAAATTAGTTTATAACCGTGTTGGGGTTTTGGGATAAATCTTAATTACTAAAAGCTTCCAAGAACTAAAAGGTTTATTTGGCTTAAAATGGAAAGACTTTCGATAAAATGTTGACATTATCTGCTCGACCAAAGTACTGCAACACCTATACGATATACACATACAAATCAGATGATGAGATCTCTGATTTTATTGGCCCACCAAATTTTGTGATAATTAACCCAATCCATTTTGAGCTATCAAAGTTGCCAAACACGACCTTAGACTCGACAACTAATAACACCTAAATTAGGAAACACCAAAGGTTTCCTGAATTAGGAAAATGCCTTCTCAAATGACTATTTTCCAAATTTACATTTCAAAAAAAGTTGTCTCAAGATTTTCTTTTAGTTTATTACTGTGTTTTTAATATATGAGACACGATTTTATATTTGTGAAGATATTAATTCATTTTTTTTAGGAATCATTTTTAGTTTCACATAAGAATATCATATCGGGGTTTTAAGCCCTGAACAAGTTTCATAGTGAGGTTCTGGTGGTAGGACTGTCAAACCCTAGCAATATATGTTTTAGTTTGGAAGAAGTGATATGAATAAGTTTCAAATTTAAAAGAATAAGGTTTATGATTAAGTTTCATTGTAAAGGGTAGTTTAATATTTCAATCCGCTGAGGAGCCCCCTAATAATTGTCAAACCCTAGAAATATATGTTTTATTTTTGACTAATAATTATCCCCATAGTGAAAATCAAACACAAATATGGAGGAATAAGTCCAACCACTTATATGCTTACAGTGCTTTGTTCATGGCTTTATGCTTGCTCACGATTGTTGCAGATGCACCTGTTTTAGAAACTAAGAATCCCACGAAAAAATTTGATGGCAAAAAGATTAAAGAAAGAAGAAATGATAGGGCTAGGTTGATGGCGCCTGCTCCATCTCTAGCTCCAAGCAATTGTTATTCTGAGAAAGAAGCTAAAACCCACACATTTCGTGTTAATCAAGTCCTTGAGGTCGTAAACATGACTTCATCTTTGTCAAAAGGAACAAGACAATAGGCGCGTAATAAGAAATTCGATAGTCTTGATGAAAAGAAGCCAAAACTTCCCTAGAAAGTTGTTACTGCTGATCTTCGCAAGAACTCAAGAAAAGAACTCGATGAGACTATGCTGCTTAAGGAGAAAACAAAAGAGGTTCAAGATGCATGACGAGTATGTTGCTTTACTTTTTTGATACAGTTGTAGGCTTTTGAAAGTGTAGTTTATGTTTGATATTCAGAACATAATTTAAGCACTTGTTGTGTTGGTCTAAATTCAGCATTGTGGAAAACAGAGTTATGCCTTCTTCCCTTTTGTTATTTTTCTCTTTTAACAGAAGGTTGATAATCTCTAGGATTACAACCTTAAGTCTGATGTGCAACATTTTGTTTCACAGTATTTTCTCAATTCTGGTTCCATTATACTATGTCAGTAGTTTCTCTATTTTGGTTCCCTAGTTGTCAGATAACATTGTGTGGCCTGATTCCTGACCATCAAATAGAATAAATTATTCATATAGAAGTTGGTTAACATATTGAAAATATTTAGGGTACTACAACTTGGGCACAGGTCAAATAAATTTGCTTTTTTGTTTGCGACGGTGAGTTGTGCAGCTTAGAAGTTGGAACTTCTGTGGATAAATATGATATGATTATAAGCATTCCGCTTGTGTGGTAAGATTTCCTTTGATGATTCCTAGTACTACATATAAATGCCATCTTAAACTAGTTACAGGAATTTCAGTCTGAAATGGTCTCATACTTTTCAGAAGATCCCATTGAACAGATGTTATATTTGCAAGTCTTTCGAAACCAACAAAAGAACCAAATGATTGAACTTTACCTTTTTTTTATTTATTTTTTAATATTTTGTTGACTTAAAAAGTTAAAACCTAACTATAGGAAAAAAAAGAAAAAAGAAAAGAGAACAGAAAGAAAGGGCACTATAAAGTGCTACATCTTAATGGGACTCCGGAATCATAGATAAAGTCTCAAAGGTGTTTTTGCTAATTGGTACATCTTGTACTTGTTTATCCGCACCTTTTTACTTGAACTATTATTCTTCTTCTATATTTATTCCTTGAATGAAGTAACAACTACTTCCACATTCCCTTTCAAACTCATACTTCCCTCATTATCTGCAGGCTTTGCAATAAGTTCAGCCATTTTCGCTCGTTTTCTAAGACCGATCCATCAATTAGGTACTTGTTTTCTTGTGTACGTCATTGATGCATAGTCAAGAATACAACAAAAATATGTATGCAAATACAATACTGTATTGAATTAGAAAGAATATATAAGTTGTATCATTTTCACTAGCAGCAACCAAGGTAACGTCAACAAAATCTTTAATTTTCTCAAGGATTACGGTTTTTCATTTACATCTTGGAGAAAGGTTTATGGCCTATGGGATAGAGTGTTTTAGCACTATATCTCTTTCAAAATGGTTGAGAGGATAGGTGATAGAGTGAGTTTCTTACCATGGGAAAGAGCTATAAAGAGACTATACAACACATTTTTTTCCATTTGGAAAAATAAAAATTATGGACGGCACTTGTTTAGCGGTCCACACCCAAGTTTTTTTTTTCTTTTTCTTTTTTCGATACATTTCAAAAGATTTTTTTTTTTTGCTAGGATAAAAGATTCATCATTCAATTAAATAGAGTTTACATTATTATGAAGGAAGTGAGGACAGTTATTCTCACTCCATTCACCTGTTACATGTTGTACTCTACTATGTTTGGTAGCTTTATCTGCTAGCCCATTGTTGATGGTGGATTTTCGGCAAGGGATAAAATCGTAAAATTATGATACTGCATGTTTCTGACCCGGCTTCAGGAATGCATGTGACGATTCATATTTTACAATCCGTGAACCGTTTCACGATCTCTGACTAAACGAACATTCCTCTCAGAGCTATGATGAATATGTTTCTCGAAAGGCCTCCCCGGCTGAGCGTTCGATGATTCACATATTTCATCATCACCTCTACATATAATCAAAATGATTGGGCGGTTCCCTAGACATAATGTTAGTTAGGGAGCTTAATGCCTTCAGGACGTCACGCCGTTCGTTGTTCCCTGACTATGTAGAGAGACCGTGTATAGAATCTTTTAATGATTGGGCGGTTCTCTAGACATAATGTTTGTTAGAGAGCTTAACGCCTTCAGGACGTCACGCCGCTCGTTGTTCCCTGACTATACACCCCTCAGAACGAATATGATGCTTCAATTATCTCATATCTCGATTCTGCAAATAGATTAATTCTAGCGTGCCATTCATCCACTGAATTCCTTGAAAATAATCTATTATATCTCATTACTCCGTTCCCTGAACCCCTCGTCTGGATTTCATGGATTAGTAATAGATAACCATTATATCTCATTACTCCGTTCCCTGAATCCCCCAGCTAGATTCATGGATTAGTAATAGATACTCAACTTATTTTATTACTCCGTTTCATGAATCATTCTCAGCCGAATTTCATGAATTAGTAATAATCATTCAACGAACGGGCATCTGGGCCACCACCGAGTAAGCCCCGAGAAAATGGTGCAAGTGTACTTGACAATAGTGCACGAACGCACGAACGAACGATCGAAAACATGGACAAACGAGGAACCAACCAGGAAAATAATATTAAATAAAATAAAAAAGAGCCGTGGGGACGGGCCCACCGACCGGACGGTCATGCCGTCGTAGCCGGTCCCACTCTTCCATTATTTTATTTTATTTTATTTTGTTTCCCTAATCTCATGGAAACTCCTTCATTTGAGCAAACTCCCTCGTTTGAGCGAAACTCTTGGTTTTCCATACTTTCATCGAACAAAAATAGGGAAAGGTGTCACGGGACCGGGCCACCTAGCCGTGGCCGGTCCCACACCTTACAATCCCTTATTTTCTCATATTATTTCCATCATCTCATGGAACTCCATCGTTTGAGCGAAAACCCTAGTTTTTCAATATTTTCTCAAATATTGCTCAAACCACGAAAAAGCCAAAAGGTCAAACGATCACACGACCGACTAGGCCACTCACGTCAAGTATTAAAATATTATTTTAATATTTTCAAAATATTGGTCGTATGAGCAAAGTTCTACTTGCTCATTCGAGCAAAATTGAGAGTTTCTGTCAAGATCAAACTCTTCTGAAAATCCAAAGTATTGCTCAAACGTGCACCAGAAAATACCAAAACTCTCAGGACCGAGGCACGAACACAGTGGTGACACGGGCATGCTACCTTGACCGACCAAGGCCGTCCCTAAGGCTTGCAATGAGCCGGTGCCACACATCTTCATAATTTCGACCTAATTTGCTATCAACTGTTCGTATTGGGTCCAAACTCTCTCCAACCAACTTGGGATTTGCTCAATCGATCGTCAGCTGGTATCACGACCACCAAGGGCCGGTCCCATGACCCCTTGGTCGGTCCCTCATCTCTCCATGACTAGGTTTTACAACCTAACGCTCACACGAGCACAATTTTAATAAATGATTAAACCAGCGTTTGATCATCCTTTCACCAACTGGTCAACAAAGGAATTTTGTGCATGCTCACTCGAGCACTGGGGCGCTACATGGTCGACCATCATCCCATGTATCCCGTCCCTCCTTCACTCAGTGACTTATTTTCAGTAAATCATCAATTGATCAACAATTGATCAAAATTAGGGTTTCGAACAAATGCTCTGCAAATCATAATTCTGAGCAAGTTCAAAACTAATAATTTTATGTTGATCCAGCAATCAATATCTGGATTAATTATACAATATTCGGTCCAGCTACCAATATTTTAATTAATATTTTATTTGGTCATGCTACCAATAATTCACCGAATGAGCAATATTTGCTCAGACGCTCGAATATTGATTCAACTATCAATATTCATTAATTTATCGAATGAGCAATATTTGCTCAAATGCTCCAATATTGATTCCACTATCAATATTCAATAATTAGTCAAATGAGCAATACTTGCTCAGATGCTCGAATATTGATCCAACTATCAATATTCAACAATTCATCATACGAGCAATATTTGCTCAGAGCAATATTTGCTCAGACTATCAATATTCATTATGATGACTCAACTCTCAACTATCAACATCATTCATTCGAGAACTATACGTCACATCAGACATGTTCAATTCATGAATCCCAGAGCATTCAGCAATCATGCTTTACTGAACAATACTTAGACCCAACGACTGACTAATCAAATACACGTCTTCTTTGCAGACTCCACGTTCGTGACACATCAATCACGTCACATGGGGGATATTAATTAGGGTTTTGGTCTGGCGGCCTACAACACGTGTATTCATCCACGATGAGAAATGTGAGTAAGTCGTGCAAGCAGTTGAGGGAGTTAGCAAAGTAGTGGGTGGACAATCAACCAAGTCTCCGCACGACTTGGAACTGGTTAAACCACGATTTCCCATTTTCCCACTCTTTCACCCGAGCAACCGTTACACTTACTGGAGATCAATGTGTCTACTATTCTGGCAATATAAATAAGTCTTTGAATCCACGATTGAAAGACAGACAATTTTTCGAGCAATCACTCTCAAGAATTCCATCAATCGATCAAAACTTATTTGAATCCAACAGTTCACAAAAAACTTGCAGAAACCTTAAACACATTCACGATCCTTGATCACCATTGATCTCACACACTTCTCAGCTTCCCTCATACAGATCAACCCTCTTCCTTCTTTGTGACCGAATTGACTCTGGAACGACCAATGTCTTTGTTTAGGCCGGAGTCCTACAGATTGATCTGTCGAACTCAAATCACTCCCGTGCAGTGCATCTGTTTGAGGTTAGGAAGTTTGCTAGGTTGAGGAGCCTCCGTCACACGATCGTCTCTCCATTCCCCAAAAAACCAGCGAATCGTTTTCCCAATCAACAGATTGGCGACCACAGTGGGAAATTAATCTCTCGGTTGCAATCCTAACTTTCACGAAAATGGTTGATCTTAGGCTAGGTTCAGTTACAAATCCTAATAGAAACAACGCCAGCACTAGCAACAACGGTGGTACTCCAGAAATTACTCCTGCTTCCAACAACGGTGCTGGTGATACCACTCCTCCTCAAACCAACATCGGAAACCATCCTTTCTACGGCTGGCATCCCGAGGAAATCAGAGAAAATCCTCCTACCATAGATGATCTCGTGAAGGTTCAAGAACCTCTCGCCAAAAATCAGACTGATATGGCTACCACTCAGAAGGAGTTATGCAATTATCTCAAAACTCTCACAGACTAAATGTCGGAGAAAACTCAGGATGGGTCGGAGAAAGGAAAATCCAAAGAAGTTGATCCCGAAATCTCCCCAATTCACGTGGTGGATGATGATGAAGTCCGCAAAGCTGCAGATAATCCAACAGAAAAGGGTTCCGCAGGCTTCATCACTCGTGAAGATCTGGAACGCTTTCTGGAGGATCGAGGGAAAGGCAAGACATCATCTGTCCATCGTCACCAACCTCCGTATCCCGCTGCCACACAAAGAATTCCTCTCCCAAAGGGATACACTTTTCCAACGTTTATGGAATAGGAAATGCCCGAGAACATGTCTCTCGATTCCTAGAAGCATTAGGAGAACACGAACCCAACCATGTCGTACGCCTGAAGGAATTCTCAAAGTCTCTGACAGGTCGAGCATATACTTGGTACAACAATATCGCACCAGGGAGCATCACTAGCTGGGGAGAAATGGTTAATGCTTATTACCGGAAATACTTATTCGTGTCAGAGAAGATTATTCTCTCTGATTTAGGAAGAATGTCTCAGAAGAACAATGAACATCCGAACGACTATCTGAAGAGGTTCAGAACCCAGGCCCTGGATTGTCATGACCCAAATGTCACTGAACAACAACTGGTGTACTTGTGGATCAACGGAATGATCCCAGTCTACAGAGCCTTGTTGGAAAATCTCCGGTTCTAGACTTTCTCAGAACTTCATGAAGCAGCCAAACGATCAGCAACTACTGCTCCGGCCTTACTGGAAAGAACAAGAACTACAAAAGTCGAGGAACCTCGATAAACTCGAGGCAGTGCCAGGCGCCTGATCAACAAACAGTATAATCTCCAACCGTCCACGAATGTCGTTGAAGGAAGCAAGAGGAAAGCCGAAGCGCAACAGCATAAGAATGCTCCACCAACGTCTCATCCTACGAAAACATCAAGGAAGGACAACCAAGCCCGAAACGCACAAGCACCGGCTCAGCGTCAACAGAATGACCAGAAAGAACCAGACTTTCCTTATCCTATCAAAGAGGTGATCGAGCTATTGGAAGTCTGGATTCAAGACGGTGCCATCAAACTACCTCCCGTTAGAAGAGAACCAGCAGAAGAGGAAATGGAGAATCCGCGCTACTGCCGCTTTCATAGGTATGCCAGTCATTCAACAAGTGATTGAAGAACTTTGAAATGCATATTCAAATAAAAGGCCGATTCAGGGGAACTGGGGACTGAAGGGGTACACAAGAATCCTCTCCCAATTAGAACCTTCACACTCTCTGAACAACCGGTCAAAGAAGCAGTTCATTCATTAATCGAGCACATCTGCGAATTGCTTTATCTGTCGAAGGCTCAAAGGAAGGACATGTTCGCGGATTTGAACCATATAGTGTCTGGGAAACGTCTGTCCATTCCATAAACACTCCCCGAACCTCCGGTCACTGACAAAGAGATGTATGACTGGGGACTTCTCACCACGGTCAATATCAAAGGAAATGAATTCAAGAGAGCATTGGTCGACGTTGGTACGGCTGTCAATATTATCCCTTTGAAGACTCTCAGAGCTACAGGCATCACTCGCCAAGAAGCCACTCATGCTCCTGTCTTGGTCAGAGATCACGAAGGAATCTCCAAGGATGCGTATGGTTGTATCATTCTCAAAATGAAAACTGGTTCAACCTGGGCGGAAACCAAATTTTACATAATTAGGAAAGACCCAGGATATGATATGATCCTCAGACGTACATGGATTCATGCTGAAAAGGTAACTCCAACACCTTCAATTGCACATTTCTCTGTTGAGGAAAGTGTTAGAGCACTGCTCGGTCGAACTCGCAAGCGTTGCTATCTCAAGCTTGTTTGTCAAGTTTAGTTGCCAAAACTATAAGTCTTGATTTATAGTCTACTTATAGCTAAGTCTCGGACTAGGATAGAAAGTGTAGTTGAGCTGTAGACTCCACGGCGTTCATCATGCAAAGACGAAGAACTACTCAAGGAACTGGTTAAACTTCATCGACTAAAAGGTATGTGGAGACTTGAACTTATCTATCACTCAAAAGTCTATCTACTCTATCTCCTATCTTGAGACAAAAGTCGTATTGCTATATAGACTTCGATTATACACATTTGATATTTCAAGCCGAGTTTATCTCGCTTATCTATTTCTCGAAATATGTGTTGGTAAGCTTTCGCTTTGGCCAAGTTCATCTTTACAAGTGACGAAAGTCATGTTGATTATTTCAATATCTTGAAAATCGCTTTGATGAAAAATAATGTGTGAATAACCTCTATTTAACATCCTCTAAGAATGTTTCAATGATTTACATGAGATTTTAGAATATATAACCTTGAATGGATATAAACATTGTATGTGAACTCATACTTGTGTAAGTTCAAAATCCTTGAACTAAAGTTTGCATACTTTACTGGTTCAGGATGTTTGGAAGCTAAGTCCGCGTACCCGTCCGTGTACTGCCGGAAGTTCACATCCCGTGAATTTTTGCTGGAGTTTGTGAACTGAAAACAAACTCAAACCGAATACTTAAGTATGAGTACCGGTATGCATACTTGAGTGGGATATTTTCTAAAAACGGTTTATTCGTGAACTAAGTCATATATAAACTAAGGAATGCATATTTGCAAACCGTGGCTATAATGTTCATGAATCTATTTGAGTGAATCAAAATCGTTTTGCTTCGATTGTGTCTTGTATACTTCTATGAGATCTAAGCAATTGAACAACTCTATAACTAGTTTTTAGTCATTTGAACTAGTTATGGTGAAGATGAATAAGGTTGATATGAAAGTGCTCATATGGCTAACCATTGGTTAACTACTGTTGAACCAACTAGGTGTACACGTTTAGGTACGGTTACTCAAACCTAAATGAACGTGCATTTTATTTGTGTATAACAAGCTAAGTTCGATCTAACGGTTGAAAGATATTAGCTTGAATATAATCAAGTTTTCATCTAACGGTGAATATTGAATGCTTTGTTACCAAGGTAACTTAGATTGCAAACCCTGATTTGGAGACTATATAAAAGAGAACTCTAGCAACTAGGAAACCTAATCCCCACACCTCCTATGTGATACTAGTTGTATAAGCTAGAGTCGATTTTCCTTTAACCTTAGGTTTCTATCGAGACCCTGTAGGTTAACGACCTGAAGACTTCATTGGGATTGTGGAGCCAGACCAAACTATTTTCTCTGTAGTTGCGTGATCTTAACTTGCTGTTTCTATCGTATTTGAGTACAATCGTAAGATTGGCTTGAGATTAATTTCTCCGATAGGCAAGATAGAAAAGTAGTCACAAACATCTTCGTCTCATCGTTTGTGATTCCACAATATCTTGTTTCGCTAGTCGATTAAGATTATTGTGAGGTGATTGATATTTCTAGGCTGTTCTTCGGGAATATAAGTCCGGTATATCAATTGGTTCCTGTTCACCTTGATTTATCAAAGGACGGAACAAAACTCGTAGGTATTTCTGTGGGAGACAGATTTATCTATTCCAATAGACTTTTTTGTGTGAGACAGATTTGTTTATTAAAGTCTTCGACTTTGGGTCGTAGCAACTCTTAGTTGTGGGTGAGATCAACTAAGGGAATCAAGTTCATAGTATCCTGCTGGGATCATAGACGTAAGGAGCACAACTGTACCTTGGATCAGTGTGAGATTGATTAGGGTTCAACTACAGTCAAGACCAAAGTTAGTTTGTAGTAGGCTAGTGTCTGTAGCGGCTTAATACAGTGTGTGTTCAATCTGGACTAGGTCCCGGGGTTTTTCTGCATTTGCGGTTTCCTCGTTAACAAAACATTTGGTGTCTGTGTTATTTCTTTTCCGCATTATATTTTGTTATATAATTGAAATATCACGGGTTGTGCGTTGAATCGATCAATTGGTAAATCCAACCTTTGGTTGTTGATTGAAATTGATTGATACTTGAACATTGGTTTTTGGTACCGTTCAAGTTAATTTCTCTTTTATTCAATTAGACTCACATATTTCTATTTGCTTGAGTAAGTATTGAATCGAGAAATTGAGATATAACTCCTTGATATACTTTTTATTAAGATTGAGTCTGACTGTCTAGTTGATTCTCTTAAAAGTATATTAGAGTTAGTCCATACAGATTGCTAAGCGAAATATTGGGTGAGGTTGTTGTACCCCCAGTTTTTCAATTGGTATCAGAGTAGGCAAACACGTTTAAAGACCTCATAAGTATGTGTTTGTAGCGATTTGACTCTATGGACAGAAATTCTATCTCCATAAACGTACCACCAGTCTTCGATGGCTCAAACTACTTGTGGTGGAAAATCTTTATGCGTGCTTTTCTTCAAGCTCGTGATTTTCAAACATGGGTACGTGTTGTTAATGGCTATGATCCTCCGGTTAATACAAAAGGCGATGTATTTATACCTAAGGATATTGGTAGATATAGTCCAGAAGAAATCCTTGCTGCAAAGCAAAATTATGTCGGCTTAAATGCTATCATACATGCCATTACCCCAGACCTTCAGCATCACGTGACTACTTGCACGAAGTCCAAAGAAGCCTGGGATATCTTAGAAACCGTATTTGAAGGGAATACCTGTGAAAAGGAAGCTAGGCTTCAAAACCTAAATTCCGATTGGGAAAACCTTTGTATGGCAGATGAAGAATCATTTGATGAGTTTAATCACAAAGTGTCTGAAATTGTTAATGCATCCTTTGCACTGGGTAAGACTATTCCTGAAAAGGACATTGTGATGAAGATTCTCAGATCTCTGCCTTCCAGATACGATTCTAAGAAACATGCCATCGTTGAAGGAAATAACCTCACAACGCTTTCTAGAAATACTCTGGTTGGGAAGTTAAAGATCTTTGATCATGAGCATACATCCAAATCTGGAAAGGATGTTGAAAGTGCTTTCAAAGCACACAAGAAAACTAAATTACTTGATAAAAGTAAAAGTGTTTGCATCTCTGAAGATGATCTTTCTGAGGCTGATTCATCAGATGAAGATCTTGACAAGTCAGTCTCGTTGATCACAAGACAGTTTAGGGACCTTCTTTTGAAGAGAAGTAAACGGTTCTCCAGAGATAAATCCAGGTCATCAGATAAACCCCATAATCGTGTTCCTCCTAAAAATAGGGATAATGATGAAACTGATGACGAGGATATGCCTCTGTGCTTTAAGTGTAAAGGTTTTGGTCATTTTGCAAATGAGTGTCCAAATCGAAAGAAATATAGTGGGAACAAATGTCTAGCTGCAACTCTTAATGAAATGTCTGACAACTATGATTCCAATGAAGACGAAAAATCAAGTATTGCACTTCTCTGTGAAAATATTGATTTTGATAACTGTAGCAATACATACATCAATCTCGATAGTCTTTCAGAAGAGAACTCAACCAATCTGGAATAAAAAATTGACCTTTCTGTTGGAAACTCTCTGTCTAATGTTTCAGGTTCCACTATGTGTCTAGCAGCTTACACATCTCAGGCGCCTAAATTTTATTCCATTTTGACATGCTCATATTGTTCACTCAAAGGTTATGAACTATCAAAGTGTTACAAGTACAAACACAAATTGAGACATGTCAACAAACTTCAACGAAGAGCAAATCTATTAGCAAACAAGCTTAAACTTATTCAAAAGACCGCTGAGGTATGCAAGATTTTATCTTCGTCAAGGAAGTTAGTTTCCAAGGATAAGACAAGACCATTAGAAAAAAAAATTATGGTCTAAACACTATGAGAAACAGGGTTCTATGAATTCCGATCGAAAAGGATATGATGGACAGATTATTGTTCACCCCAGCACAAATTAAATTGTGTTGGTCAGTGCATCTTATCTCATGTGCCTGATCAAAAGAGATAAGATTGCGCACACCTCAGGCTCTAGAAAAAGATTTTTTTCTTTTTTTTTCTTTTTATGTTTTGCTCTGAGAGCAAGTCTGGAATTCGTGTTGCTTTTCATATCTAATTGATATTGGAAAGGACTTCCCTGTTTAGTCAATAAAAGAGGGTTAATATAGACAATTCTGCCCTTTATAGGGTTGTGAGTTGTGTGTACACGAACCTGTGTGTTTAAAGGTTTCGTAACCCTACATATCATTTTCCTTCTCTTAAACTCTTTTAAACCAAAGACTGCTTGTTGAGCTTATTTTGTGACTTCCTCTCACAAACCCGTATGCTTATGGATTCTCCAAGCATCATGTCTTCTGATGGAAAAAATGTTAATATGATTGTTACGCCATCAATCATGAAGGAAAAAGAAAAATCTTCGATACCTCCAACTTTGAAAAGAAAAAGAAGGAATGTGAGGAAGACAAGAGTTGTTCCTTCAAATTATCAGAAGTTTTCTGATGTTCTTGAAGAGTTGGAGGAGACAAGAAAGGAGATTCAGCAAATAAAGGCTTTTTCTATGAGAACTCTTGAAATTTTGAAGGCCCTAGTTCAACATCTTCAACCTATAAGGTTTGTTGGAATTGATTCCTTTCTTCACGAACCATATGTTCCTATGGCTGTTGACGACAAGGAGTTCGGGGACGATACATAATTTTTCAGAGGTCTCAATGTCTAGGAAAACTTCTTATGAGAATTTTATTCTTGTGTTTTTTAAGAACAATAACTAGAGTTTGGAATAGCCATTATTGTGATTACACATAGCTATGTCCAACGATTTTCATCTTCAATGTTTTTAGATTTATTTGTTTAAATTCTAAAGTTTATTTGGAAGATCATTTTGCAGTATTAATCTTTATGGTTTTATATATTGCAATTTGTTATGGGATATGTGTGTTTGCGTCCGTGAACTATGATTGTCCCATATGTGGTCAAAGGTTAAGTCGTTCATATGACGATATGCAAGTATTGATAAAAGATTGAATGAACTTTAGACAAACAAAAGTTAAGCCTTTATGTCATTATGCAAATATTGATGGAAGAAAGGATGAGCTTTTGTTTACAAAGATTAAGTCTATTGTATGTCATTGTGCAAATAGTGATGAAAGATAGAATGAATCTTTGTTTATTCCACAGTATTGATCTTCCCTGATCCATATTTATATGTATATACTATGCGGCCCCGTAAGTTCTCTTATGTTGAGTATTTCCGATTAAATTAATCATGGGTTTTCTTGTGGTTAATTTAATTGAGTTTTTGGATATAAATTCATATTGTTATGTGATTTGTTATTGTCCAAAAAAATCATTATTTTCTTGTGAAAGTAAGGTCGCTCTTGTTGTTCTTTCGGGAATGACATTTTTTGGGGGAGAATTCTTAATTGAACTTGTGCTTAATTGTCAAATCTTTGTGGGGAGTGCGGTTGTGGAATATTATAGGGGTTATCTTGTATCTTTATAAACTCCTTGATGAATGCATTTAGTTTCGGCTATATGATTGCATCTAAAAAGTTGATATGTGCTTTCTTTTGGTCATGAAGTGTCTCTATGGAAATTTCATTAGGATCCCACTAGTTTTCGTACCTTTGCCAATTTTATTGACAAAAAGGGGGAGAATTAATGTGTAGTTCACATTACAAATACATATGGTTTTCGGATCATTATGTAAGGGGGAGTGGTTTTTGAAAAGACGAGGGTACCCAAATATACCTCAATCTAAAACTTTTCCACCTATAAGTCCTTTTCCGAAAGTTATTGTCTATGGACTAAGTCGAGACAATACAACTAATCGGTTCACACTTCGTGTGATCGTCTATGGATACGATATCGAGACAATACAACAACGAAGTATGTGTACTTGATAATAGGTTCGGACTTAACCAAACTCTAGGGATTGTCTATCAAGTAAAATAGGAATTAACATTTGTGTATTTTACTTCTAATTATAATAAAACAATTATAATTGCGGAAATAGAAAAGTAAAAGACACAGCAAGATTATGTTAACGAGGAAACTTCAAATGCAGAAAAACCCCGGGACCTAGTCCAGAATTGAATACTCTCAGAATTAAGCCGCTATACAAAATCAAACCAACTTTGTATAGTTGAGACCAAGCAACTAAACCTATAGTTCACCTAGTTTCCTCAGTATCCCTGCGCCTCCAACTTGCAGTAAGTCACACACTTGGAATAATTCCTTTGGTTCGTATTCCAAACAGTAAAGGAACAACAAATCTGTTGGGTAACAACTCTTTTCAAACAAAGTGATATGAGTTTGACAAAGGCTCTTCCGTTTATTCCAATAAACTCCTTTGTCGGGTCCTTAGATCAATCTCTCAACAACTATCGAAGTAATTGTTAGATTATGCAATCAATATTATTAATCACAAAGAAGTATATCGATGCCGATCTACTCAACTAATCAATCTAATCTATCACAAGGATAAACCGATTATAGTTGGATCCCTTTCCAGCCGAAACAAGTATTGTGCACACCAAAGATTATGAACCCAAAAAGTCTTCTTGTCTTCAAATCTTCTTTAATCTTCAATCAGTATCTGCACACAATCAACTTGAATCTATTGTGATCAATCACACACAGAACGGAGTCTGTTAACGTTGGATTATCACAAGACATCTTTAGATCTACAAACAGTCTAAAGATCCCCGTCGAAACTTCGATCTAGTTTGAGTGAATCTTATATCAGAAGAGAAGATTCTCAAGCATAAACAAACTAGGTGCAATCAAATTTCAACCACCGTTAGTTAATCAAATCAATTGAAAACTAAAATAAACTGCAATTATCTAGTTTCCCACCAACGGTACTAATAGAGCTTCTCAATCCCAAAGAAGTCTTTAAACTGAGCGGCCTTAAGATATTTCGCCTAATTAGGTTACTTTCCTCTCCGAATAGGCGGCTCCACCAGTAACAACACAACTGAGGTAGTTTTGCTGGCTCTGAGGATTAGTTTGCTAGGAATGCAAACTTAAGTATTTATAGACAAGGAAGTTTGGACACCAAGGAATTTCCAAAACCGAATATTCTCAAAGATATGAATAAACACAAAATTGGTTTTCATAACTCCTGGAAATGCACTGTCCAAATATTGACCGAAATCCCAATAGAAAAATATATAATCAGTAAATGCACATTACTAATTATTATTTTATAAAGATATGCATTTAATTGCTGGAGATTAAATAGCATATAAAAACTAAGAAACCTTAATTAAAAGATTCTCAATTTATTTCGATCCTGGGATTCTCCTTTAGCTATTAAGGAATATCTTTGAACAACTAATGATAAGAGTTACTGCACATGTTCAAAGTGTGTCGACATCTTTACTTTGCAAGTCCTTTTTCATACGTACAATCTTGGAAACGATTTGCCACACTTCCAAACAAGTTTAGAATTGGTTCGTCTAAATTCCAAGAACTATATGATTGATTATCCTATCAAATCACCAATCATGGGTTTCACGGTTCTACCAAAAACAAGTTCGGTTCTACCTCCATGTGAGTACTGTGCATGGTCATACTAGTTACCAAAATTCGGTTGACTAGGTCCTAGGATCGGTTCCCTACAACTTATGGTAACTACATGTATTCGGTTGCACATGTCCATAGGATCGGTTCCCCCAAAACTACAAACTTGTTGCACATGTTCATAGGATCGGTTCCCCCATCTACTAAAAACGTGTTGCACCTCTTACAGGGATCGATTCCCCTCTTGTAAATTTGTTGCACCTCTTACTAGGATCGGTTCCCAAATTGCTAGATAAAAGTTGCTATTTACAAGGCATCGATCATACCATCTTGAGTGATTACTTAAGATCGGTTTCACTAATAAAAGTCATACTAATACATAAGTCAGGCCTTGTGAATAGTTTTACCAAGATACATAAACAAGTTTATGAGCGGTTATACTAAACACACATATTGGTAATTCAAAATAGATTTGCAATGAATAACAATACCAATAAGCCTAGCGATTTCCCTTTCGATTCACAAAACGAGTTTATGAACTTACTTCATTTAAAAGAATGTAAAACATTGTTTCCTAGGATGAAATCTTCACTCATACCCATACATAATCACAATAGCATTCATACGATTATGTCGATGTCTTATATACAAAGTTTAATGGTTAAGCAATAAACCTCGTATTGTATTCCTTAATACTATGTCTAACTAGAGTATCATACACAGCTTCGCAGTTATGTTTTCAATATGCACGACTTGAAAGATATGTTAGGGAATGAAACAGTTCAAGTTAAATATTACTAACCTTAAGAGGAAGGATGATGGTTTCGTTGTAGCTCCATACTTCTTCACATTCTTCAGGTCTTCATGTAATACTTGTAAGTCTCATATCCTAATACTTTCAAGCTAACCTATACGAAGTTGAATTTAGTATATAATCAAGCGACTCTTTAAATGAGTTTTGATTCACTAAAATATGACAACCAAACTTGACATACCAACGCTTGGTGGGTTCAACCAAGCTATGCTCTAACAGTTTTCATTGGAGATGAAGTATTGACTAAGTGGGAGTGATACATATCACCATAGTATTGTTGTCAAAGTTGTGATACAATTGAACTTTGATGCTGTGTAATAATAATATGACATTGTACAACAATGATCGAGAGCTTTTGTTTTCTCATTGTTATGGCTACGGATCTTCAACAACGATGATGCTGCATTGAATATCTTTGGAATCATTGGAGTACTTGGAAGTGATGAAGATTTCGAGTAATGTTTAAGAAACAAGGAGATCATGAATGTGGAAAAGAAGCTGCAAAGTTTATTTATTTTGTATTCCATATGTATTGATAGTTTTGTCACTAAAATTGACAAAGGGGGAGATTGTTAGAGCACTGCTCGGTCGAACTCGCAAGCGTTGCTATCTCAAGCTTGTTTGTCAAGTTTAGTTGCCAAAACTATAAGTCTTAATTTCTAGTCTACTTATAGCTAAGTCTCGGACTAGGATAAAAAGTGTAGTTGAGCTCTAGACTCCACGACGTTCATCATGCAAAGACGAAGAACTACTCAAGGAACTATTAGGGCATTGCTCGGTTGAACCCACCAAGCGTTGGTATGTCAAGTTTGGTTGTCATATTTTAGTGAATCAAAACTCATTTAAAGAGTCGCTTGATTATTTACTAGTGTCAACTTTGTATAGGTTAGCTAGAAAGTTACTAGGATATGAGACTTACAAGTATTACGTGAAGATTTGAAGAATGTGAAGAACTAAAGAGCTACAACGACGACATCATCCTTCCTCTTGAGGTTAGTAATATTTGACTTGAATTGTTTCATTCCTAATGTATCTTTTAAGTCGAGCATATTGAAAACATAACTGCGAAGCTGTGAATGATTATACTCTAGTTAGACATGATATTAAGGAATCACAAGCAAAGGGAATCGATCCTTGTAAGAGGTACAACAAGTCTTAGTTATTGGTGACCGATCCTATGACTTGTGCAACCGAATACAAGTTAAATACCATAAATATGTGGTAACCGATCCTAGTACCTAGTCAACCAATTTTTGGAAAGCTAGTGTGACTGATCCTAGTACCCACATGGAGGTAGAATCAAATCTTGTTTTGGTAGAACCGTAAACCCATGATTGGTGATTTGATAGGATAATCAATCACATAGTTCTTGGAAATCAGATGAACTAATTCTAAACTTGTTTGGAAGTGTGGCAAATCGGTTCCAAGATGGTAAATATGAAAAAGGATTTACCAAGTAAAGATGTCGACATACTTTGAACACGTGCAGTAATTCTTACCTTTTATTGTTCAAAGATATTCCTTATTAGCTAAAGGAAAATCCTGGATCGAAATAAATTGAGAATCTTTTAATTAAGGTTTTTTATATGCTTTTAATTTCCAGCAATTAAAATGCATATCTTTAGAAAATAAAATTGGTAATGTGCATTTACTAATTGGAGATTTTCTAAGAGATTTCGGTCAATATTTGGATAGAGCATTTCAAGGAATTATGAAAACCGAATTTGGAAATATATTGCATATCTTGAGAATATTTTCGGTTTTGGAAATTCCTTGGTGTCCAAACTTCCTTGGTCTATAAATATTGAATTTTGCATTTCTAGCAAACTAATCCTCAGAGCCAGCAAAACTACCTAGTTGTGTTGTTACTGGTGAGCCGTCTATTCGGAGAGTAACGTACCCTAATTAGGCGAAATCTCTTACGACCGCTCGTTTTAAAGACTTCTTTGGGATTGGGAAGCTCTATGAGTAACGTTGGTGGGAAATTAGATAATTGCAGTTTATTATTAGTTTTCGATTGATTTGATTGACAAATGGTTGTTGAACTTTGATTGCACATAGTTTGTTTATGCTTGAGAATCTTTTCTTCTAATATAAGATTCACTCAAACTAGATCGAAGTTTCGACGGGGATCTTTAGACTGTTTGTAGATCTAAAAATGTTTTGTGATAATCCATTGTTAACAGACTATGTTCTGTGTGTGATTGATCACAAGAGATTCAAGTTGATTGTTTGCAGGTTTTTATTGAAGATCTAAGAAAATTTGAAGACAAAGAAGATTTCTTATTTGAGTTCATAATCTTTGGTATGCACAAAACTTCATCGGCTGGGATCCAACTATAATCGGTTTATCTTTTTGATAGATTGGATTGATTAGTTGAGTAAATCGGCATCAATACGTTTCTTTGAAATTCAAAGTATTGATTGCATAGTCTAGACAATTACCTTGGTGATTGTTGATTAGATAGATCTAAGGACCTGACAAAGGAGTTTATTAGGATAAACGGAAGATCCTTTTGTCAACTATAGGTTTAGTTGCTTGATCTCAACTATACGAAGTTGGTTTAGATTTTGTATAACGGCTTAATCCTGAGAGTATTCAATTTTGGACAAGGTCCCAGGGTTTTTCTGCATTTGTGGTTTCCTCGTTAACAAAATCTTGTTGTGTCTTTTACTTTTATTTTCCGCAATTATAATTGTTTTTATTATAATTAGAAGTAAAATACACAAACATTAATTCATATTTACTTGATAGCAATCATATTGTGTTTGGTTAAGTCCGAACCTATTATCAAGTAAACATACTTCGTTGTTGTATTGTCTCGATCTTGTATCCATAGTCAATCACGCAAGTTATCTTGTTGTCGTATTGTCTCGATCTCGTATCCATAAACGATCACATGAAGTGTGAACCGATTAGTTGTATTGTCTCGACTTAGTCCATAGACAATCACTTTCGGAGAAAGGACTTATAGGTGGAAAAGTTTTAGATTGAGGTATATTTGGGTACCCTCGTCTTTTCAGAACTGGTGGAACTTCATCGACTAAAAGGTATGTGGAGACTTGAACTTATCTATCACTCAAAAGTCTATCTACTCTATCTCCTATCTTGAGACAAAAGTCGTATTGCTATATAGACTTCGATTATACACATTTGCTATTTCGAGCCGAGTTTATTTCGCTTATCTATTTCTCGAAATATGTGTTGGTAAGCTTTCGCTTTGGCTAAGTTCATCTTTACAAGTGACGAAAGTCATGTTGATTATTTCAATATCTTGAAAATCTCTTTGATGAAAAATAGTGTGTGAATAACCTCTATTTAACATCCCCTAAGAATATTTCAATTATTGAAATGAGAGTTTAGAATATATAACCTTGAATGGATATAAACATTGTATGTGAACTCATACTTGTGTCAGTTCAAAATCCTTGAACTAAAGTATGCGGACTTTACTGGTTCAGGATGTCCGGAAGCTAAGTCCGCATACCCGTACGCGTACTGCCGGATGTTCACATCCCGTGAATTTCTACTGGAGTTTGTGAACTGAAAACAAACTCAAACCGGATACTTAAGTATGCGTACCGGTATGCATACTTGAGTGGGTTATTTTCTATAAACGGTTTATTCGTGAACTAAGACATATATAAACTAAGTAATGCATATTTGCAAACCGTGGCTATAATGTTCATGAACCGATTTGAGTGAATCAAAATCGTTTTTGCTTCGATTGTGTCTTGTATACTTCTATGAGATCTAAGCAATTGAACAACTCTCTAAATAGTTCTTTTAAGTCATTTGAACTAGTTATGGTGAAGATGAATAAGGTTGATATGAAAGTGCTCATATGGCTAACCATTGGTTAACTACTGTTGAACCAACTAGGTGTACACGTTTAGGTACGGTTACTCAAACCTAAATGAACATGCATTTCATTTGTGTATAACAAGCTAAGTTCGATCTAACGGTTGAAAGATATTAGCTTGAATCTAATCAGGTTTTCATCTAACGGTGAATATTGAATGCTTTGTTACCAAGGTAACTTAGATTGCAAACCCTGATTTTGAGACTATATAAAGGAGAACTCTAGCAACTGGGAAACCTAATCCCCACACCTCCTGTGTGATACTAGTTGTATAAGCTAGAGTCGATTCTCCTTTAACCTTAGGTTTCTACCGAGACCCTGTAGGTTAACGACTTGAAGACTTCATTGGGATTGTGAAGCCAGATCCAACTATTTTCTATGTAGTTACGTGATCTGATCTTGTTGTTTCTATCGTATTTGAGTACAATCGTAAGGTTGGCTTGATATTAATTTCTCCGATTGGAAAGATAGAAAAGTAGTTACAAACATCTTCGTCTCATCGTTTGTGATTCCACAATATCTTGTTTCGCTATTCGATTAAGATTATTGTGAGGTGATTGATAATTCTAGGCTGTTCTTTGGGAATATAAGTCCGGGTTATCGATTGGTTCCTGTTCACCTTGATTTATCAAAAGACGGAACAAAACTCGTAGGTATTTCTGTGGGAGACAGATTTATCTATCCCTGTAGAATTTTCTGTGTGATACAGATTTGTTTATTAAAATCTCCGACTTTGGGTCGTAGCAACTCTTAGTTGTGGGTTAGATCAGCTAAAGGAATCAAGTGCGGTAGTATCCTGCTAGGATCAGAGACGTAAGGAGTGCAACTGTACCTTGGATCAGTGTGAGATTGATTGGGGTTCAACTACAGTCCAGACCGAAGTTAGTTTGTAGTAGGCTAGTGTCTGTAGCGGCTTAATACAGTGTGTGTTCAATCTGGACTAGGTCCTGGGGTTTTTCTGCATTTGCGGTTTCCTCGTTAACAAAACTTCTGGTGTCTATGTTATTTCTTTTCCGAATTATATTTTGTTATATAATCTAAATATCACAGGTTGTGCGTTGAATTGATCAATTTGTAAATCAAACCTTTGGTTGTTGATTGAAATTGATTGATCCTTGAACATTGGTCTTTGGTACCGTTCAAATTAATTTCTCTTGTATTCAATTAGACTTACAGATTTCTATTTGCTTTAGTAAGTAATGAATCGAGAAATTGAGATATAACTCTTTGATATACTTTTTATTAAGATTGAGTCTGACTGTCTAGTTGATTCTCTTAAAAGTGTATTGGAGTTAGTTCATACAGATTGCTAAGCGAAATATTGGGTGATGTTGTTGTACCCCCGGCCCACTTTTTCAGAAAGCTCTGATTCGGAAGAAATAGAGGATACTTTATCGTTCGAGCATCTGGAGGAAGTCAAATTCTTGATGGAATTAACGCAAAAACCTTAAGAAAATGCACATGCTTTCATCAAAAGGTTCTTCACTCAGACAAGTCTTATTCCCCCTAATGCGTCCATGTTATCAATTTTCAAACATGCTGCTCTGGTCCGGGGGCTTCACTCCACCAACAACTTAGCTATTGGAAAATGCTATGAATGGATAACCCCACCTCAGCAATATTTCACCAAGTGGTTGGACGCGGAGCCTCTCCAAATCCAACATCTCACTGATACAGTCATTACTGAAATTATGACCGAACACAACAAGCAGTATCCTAGGTATTCTCCCTTGCACGAGTATCCACACGTGCCGCAAGACTGGAAAGCTCCACAAACATGAAACCCTACTGTACGAGGAATTCCGAACCAACATAAAATATTCATAGCGCGAACGATCAAGCCTAACAAATTTCATGAAGGGGATTTAGTTCTCAAATCAACTAAACGCGATCTCCATTCTGCAAGAAAGTCTAACTGGGAAGGGCCTTTTATGATTACTAAGTCGATGGTTAGAGGATACTACAAGTTGGATGATGTGAAGGGCAAGACGAGCGTACCAGTGATACAGGAGAATTGGCTCAAAGCCTTTGACGCCTGAGACATTCAACATTTTGGGTGTTATATGCTCAAGGCATGAACGAGCGCTCGAGATACTTAATGCTTTATAGGATTTTCTTTCATGTGTATTTCCAATTCCTCCAAAATGTTTGCAATACTTGCATCCAGTATTTGAATTCAGCAGTTTATCAAAGTTCTTTTTATTTAAAGAAAATCTCTATCAAATCTAAAATAAAATCCCCAATCACTCACTTATCCAAAACCAATCAAAAAATCAAAACCGAAATAAAACCTCACATCTCTCAGAAGTTCAGGGTTCAAGAGATTATGGAAAGGAAACTAAAGGAAATCAGCAAAGAAAGATTTTTGCTCATCTGCAATCTTCAGGTCTCGCAAGGCAGCTTTCTCCAACTCTAGTTCTTCCATCAACTGAGCGATCTTAGCCTCCTTCTTCATCACAGCATCACTTGTCAGAGGTACATTCTTTTCGACTGATTCTTTGATGGCTTCAATTCTCTCACGAAGCCATCCCACATTGAAACCCAGTTCCTCAGAATTCTTCAAGTTGTACTCCCAATCAAAGAGTACATCTGGAGTAACAATACTTCTAGCTCGGGTTTGTATATCATCTATAACACGCAAGATAGCTCCTACTTGCCTGGTTAAGAAGTAAACACGTTTTGGGTCTTTGGTAACGATGATATGCCCGTATCTCTTCTATATTTCTTCATATATGCCGGCATATGCAATAGGAACACTAAATCCACCAACTAGTTTATGGTACGGGAGTAACTCACCAAATGGAGGAACAAAGGCAATCCCTGCAGTAGAGTATTTATGCACCACTATGCGATTCTCAGTCATCAGAGTAGCTTTTCCTATTTCTGGAATAATCTCTTCCATAGATGGAGTAAGAGCAGTTCCTTCCATCACAATTTCTTCTATCCCTGGACTGGCTCCCTCCGTCTCTGGAGTAATAGCAACTTGAGCATCATTCTCTTCAACAACTTCAGTAGCAACATTCTCATGACCCTGAGGTGCAAATCTGGTAACGCCACCATTTTGATCCGCCATATTGTTCAAATCATCATCATTGGTTCCATTATTCTCAACTTCGGCATTTGGCACCTAATACGAAGATTACATGAGATTAGAGCGATCCAAACATGGAAACCAAAGGAAATCATAAAATCTAGCATGTAAGTGAACTAACACTATCTAAGTTCTTTACTATACATCCAAGACATGAGCAAATAGTGTGAAAGTCATAAAACACGTTTTTCAACAAGCTCGTTTGAAGAGATTTTTCACTTCCCTATATAAGACGACGAACTGGGAGCAATTGGTAAGGAATCTAAGGTTGAGTCATATACCATTCTCTTCGTATGGATGTTCTCTACAACATATCAAAATTTCATAGCAATTGGATAAACTAGCAAAGAGATGTGCCAAAACATTAGACTACATGCCAGCTGAAAGATTTCTGGAAGTCTCTTGGAAGTTTACTGTTTCGCCGATTTCGGCCCCTAAACATGCTCAAAACTCAATAAGTTTCTTTAAAAAAGCTTGGAAATTTCCTGGGCATGAGAAAACTGGAGTGGACTGTAAAAATCTGACATCGGACGAAGATTCTATATCATTTTTCCTAAAAGACTGAATTCTGAATTTTCTGGTGACGAATTTCGGCAAAACTTCTCATTCATTTACAAGGTTTCTGTTGAGACTATTAGTCCCACATTGTTTGGGCAATCCAAGATCCTGCGGTTTATAATCCTTAGGGCCTCTCAACTCATTGCCAATTGGTTTTGAGTTGGATGCTCATATTCTAACATGGTATCAGAGCAGGCTATTTGCAACGAGTCATTGATCGCGCCTTTACTCCGCGTCACCCGATTTATTGACCACATGTTAGACCCAACGAGGCTACACTTGAGGGGGCGTGTTGAGACTATTAGTCCCATATTGTTTTGGCAATCCAAGATCCTGCGGTTTATAATCCTTAGGGCCTCTCCACTCATTGCCAATTGGTTTTGAGTTGGATGCTCATATTCTAACAGTTTCTCATTCATCAATCCACAAGTTAGCAATTTTATACTTCTATAAAGAGAGTACAGCAGGAACACTTACTTTAGGGGTTTCTAAGCCGCTCGAAGGATTGATGTTATCGAAACCATCATTAGTAGCATTATTATCCCCATTCGGTTCCGGGTTTTGAAGGTTCTCCATCTCCTCATTCCCCAAAGAAGAATGCGCATCTTCAATGTGTTGTTTATCCGCAATAATCTCCTCCTGGGTACATCAACAACAATTATTATTATTATTCAAGGAGATGCCATGATCGCTTGCACGAAAGAGATACTTACATTGACTTCTTCATCAGTGATGGATTCCTGAATTGTTTGCCCGGGAGCAAGATGAAGACCGTCAATGATCGATGGAGCAAAATTCTGAAATAAATTAACATATATTTGTTTCGGGATCCTAATTACACGGATAATAAAAACCGTGATAAAAGAGCGCTAACAACTTACCAAAGAAGTGGCTGGGGACTACACATTATTCGGTAACATCCTGTAAAAAATAACTTACGGGTTCTCCGCCTCGGGGACTTTCTTCAATTTCTGTGAAATCTACATCAATTCGAGGTCTCACTGCACGACCCCCCTGTGGTAAAATTGAAAAAAATGATTAGGAGGCAATTACTATGTCTTCATAAAAGTCATGAGAAGAATACTTACTTGTGAACATCCTGGAACTTCTTTTCGTTTATCACCACTGGAAGGATACTTCAATCTCGGTCGATCAGAAACCATCTCAACAGAAGGAGGTTCTTGTACCGGAGTTTGAGCAGCCATTATAAAATCATGTAAACGATCAAGTTGTTGATTCCAGAAAATTATATAACCTGGGGTTGCATAGGCGACCTAGTCAGAGCAAGGATACAAATATTCACGCCCATTCAAATGCGTACAATCTAAAGAAGCTTTAAGTTGATCGACTGATGGATTTTCTTTTCGAACATCCGACACACATTGATCAAGACCCATTTGTCGAGCTGCTCTATCGATGTTGTATTCCTCCACCAAAAACTGTCCATGTATTACTGATACTAAGTAACCAGGAGTACAACTCAGTATGAAGGATCTCTCACCATCACTCAGGTCTGTACAAGATTTCAAAGTGACATTTTCTTCAGCATCATTAAAAGTGATCAACTGTGAGACGAAAGGAGGAATCGACACCCAAGGGCGAAAATTAAACTTAAATTCATCGTCTAAAACACTGGTGAGGCGTGTCTTGCATCGAGGCTTCTTAGTAGACCAGCGCATAATCCTAGCATTATCCTTCTCAGAAAGAACATAACGAGCATCAACATTCGGTCATTTCAAGATGCTATGAGGAATTGGTGCATAATTTTTGAAGCGCTCCTACAATAAGGCTTGGAGAAACATTGTAATAACATATGTTTTAACCTTCAGAAAACCATTGGAAACACTGGAATCCACGACCAAGGAATCTAAATTGGAGAATAGCGAACCTAGGAATAGACTACCAACGGGATTTTTATCACCTTGAGCTATCTTAATGGCAGAAGGAATCACGAATGGCTTCATCAAGTTTCCATTATCTTCAAATGCATCTCTGGATAACCACAGGCACAAGAAAGAAACAATGTTTAAAATACCATCCACAGGTATTTCAGGAGTTCCGTCTCTCGGCCACCAGTGCTTCAACCATTGAGCATTACAAGATTTGCTGGATAATTTGTTAATATCATGTATCGTAGCTGTCAAGACATCAAATATTGCATTCTCATCTGCCGAAAGTGCTGCTGGGAAATTACCCGTGACAGGAAGATGCAATAAAGCAACCACATCCTCTAAAGTGATGGTAAATTCTCCCCACCTGCATATGAAAGTATGAGTAGGAACACACTATCGAGAGAGCAAAGCTACTATACCTCTCACATCATGGTAAACCGACAAATCTCCAGTTGTTTGAATGGCTCGTGTCACCTGTGTACGATCCAACATGGTCCTCACATGACTATACCCCAACATATGTCTTGCCCATCCGGAAAAGTCTGTTAAAGGTTTTCGGGAAAGCTTAAAGACTATTTGTAAAGCTTTATAATGCCCTCCTTGTAGACAGAATCGAGTGATCACTCGAGGAGACACCAACTTCCTCTGAGCAATATCCATGGGATCCATAAGAAGATGAAATGAAGAACCTGGGAGGCGTTTTTCAGGCTTATACTGAACCACAAAGAACTTGTCATCAGTATTTGGAATATTCTTTGTTCCAAGTGCTTTCTCTTCTTTGTCAACGGAAGTTCCATCTAAACAGGTATCATTTCTTGAAGTTGCATCTGTGGAAGTATCGGAAGTATCATTTCTGGAAGTTTCATCTTTGGAAGTGCTATCATGAGAATCAGTCATCTTTGCAAAGTCGTTGAAACATCCATACAACATTTCTACTTCAGAATAAACATTCGTAGATGCAAATTTCATCAAAATGGTGGAATTAAAACACAACAAATAATAAGGATGCTCACATCAGCGTCTACAAAAATGGTAATTCTTCTTACCTGTTTACAGTTTCACTAGCTGTAGTGACTATAACACGAAAATTTTGAGAGTCTGTTCGCTTCTTTAAACCTGCAAAGACGAAGAAAAAACCTCATTATTCGAAATCATAACTTGATTTTCATAAAATTGCGAGTAGTTCACAAAATTTCCATCATGTGAGCAATTCACACAATTTTCACCGTGTGAGCGATTACACAATCTTCACCGTGTGAGCATTTACTGATTTTCTACTGTGAAAACATACACTATTAAATCACAAAATCCATACAAACAATATTTTATCAAAAAATTATTTACTTCTAACAATCGTTCAAAATCAAAATTAATCACGAGTAACTCACGTATTTATTTGGAAAAAAAAATTACATGAGCAAATTTAAAAAAACAAAACAATTTTTTTTTGACATGAACTAATAACTCACGTGAAAAAAATAAATAATCTTTTTTCTTGCTCAAACAAGCGTTCGTCTATGAAATGAGGGTATTTTCTATTTTGTAAAATCCTCATGCTCAAAATAAAATTTTGTTTTCATGAAAACTCATAGATAAAATTTTCTATACTGCAACTAGATCATGTCTATTCAAAAAATATATACATATCTCTTTCATATTAGGGATTATTGTTCGTTTCTTATACTAACGGACGGACGTACAATTGTTTCCTAAAACAAAACAAGTTTCATAAAATTTACGCATGCATAAACACATATAGGTTTCGAACAACTCATGGGAAACTCATGAACGAACAGTAAAAAAAAATCACGAACCTTTGTCGGTCGGCGGCAGTCGGTGGTGGTGGAGCTTCGGCGTGCACAATTTTTTTTTTTTACTCGAACGTGAGAAGGAAGAGATGCTTGGTCGGTCAAAGAGAAATAAATTTTTGTTAGGGCTTCTTCCCTTTTATATCAATTTTATTTCCAAAAACCTAATAAAACAAGGATTTCCTTTTTTGGGTCGGGCCCGTAAACGCTAAACCGACCAAAACTAGACACCTGACCGACCAAATCAGCAGTGCCTCGTCTCTCCGTACTCATGAGATGACACTCCATTATACTGACAGAGTCCTTATCTGGGCATTTGCTCGTACATGACATCATTGGAGCAAATCGGGGATTCTAAAAATGCCTTTGTACGACTAAGTCCGACAACTTATCTCGTCTACTGGAAAATCACCATCTATTGCTTACTGCGGAACATGACTGTCCCTCACTAAGCAGGGGACTTAATGTTGACGGTGGATTTTCGGCAAGGGCTAAATCGTAAAATCATAATACTGCATGTTTCTGACCTGGCTTCAGGAATGCATGTGACGATTCATATTTTATGATCCGTGAACCGTTTCACGATCTCTGACTGAGCGAACATTCCTCTCAGAGCTATGATGGATATGTTTCTCGAAAGGCCTCCCCGGCTGAGCATTCGATGCTTTTTATTTCCTCATCACCTCTACGTAGAATCAAAATGATTAGGCGGTTCCCTAGACATAATGTTTGTTAGGGAGCTTAACTCCTTCAGGACGTCACGCCGTTCGTTGTTCCCTTACAACGTAGAGAGACCGTGTATAGAATCTCTTAATGTTTGGGCGGTTCTCTAGACATAATGTTTGTTAGAGAGCTTAACGCCTTCAGGACGTCACGCCGCTCGTTGTTCCATGACTATACACCCCTCAGAACGAATATGATGCTTCAATTATCTCATATCTCGATTATGCAAATAGATTAATTCTAGTGTGACATTCATCCACTGAATTCCTAGAAAATAATCTATTATATCTCATTACTCCGTTCTCTGAATCCCCCGGCTGGATTTCATGGATTAGTAATAGATAACCATTATATCTCATTACTCCGTTTCCTGAATCCCCCTGCTGGATTCATGGATTAGTAATAGATATTCAACTCATTTTATTACTCCGTTTCATGAATCATTCTCAGCCGAATTTCATGAATTAGTAATAATCATTCAACGACCGGGCATCTGGGCCACCACCGAGTAAACCCCGAGAAAATGGTGAAAGTGTACTTGATAATAGTGCACGAACGAGCACCCAAACGCACGAACGAACGATCGAAAACATGGACAAACGAGGAACCAACCAGGAAAATAATATTAAATAAAAAACAAGAGGCGTGGGGACGGGCCCACCGGCGGGCCGGTCCCCTCTCCCATTATTTTATTTTATTTTATTTACTCCCTCGTTTGAGTGAAACTCTTGGTTTTCCATACTTTCATCGAACAAAAATAGGGAAAGGTGTCACGGGATCGGGCCACCTAGCCGGCCAGCCATGCCCTATCCGTGTCCAGTCCACACCTTACAATCCTTTATTTTCTCATATCATTTCCATCATCTCATGGAACTCCATCGTTTGAGCGAAAACCCTAGTTTTTCAATATTTTCTCAAATATTGCTCAAACCACGAAAAAGCCAAAAGGTCAAATGATCACACGACCGACAAGGCCACTCACGTCAAGTATTAAAATATTATTATTTAATATTTTCAAAATATTGGTCATATGAGCAAAGTTCTACTTGCTCATTCGAGCAAAATTGAGAGTTTCAGTCAAGATAAAACTCTTCTGAAAATCCAAAGTATTGCTCAAACGCGCACCAGAAAATACCAAAACTCTCAGGACAGAGGCATGGACACTGTGGTGACACGAGCATGCTACCTTGACCGACCAAGGCAGTCCCTAAGTCTTGCAATGAGTTGGTCCAACACATCTTCATAATTTCAACCTAATTTGCTATCAACTGTTCGTATTGGGTCCAAACTCTCTCCAACCAACTTGGGATTTGCTCTATCGATCGTCAGCTTGTCCCAAGACCACCAAGGGCCGGTCCCATGACCCCTTTGTTGGTCCCTCATCTCTCCATGACTAGGTTTTACTACCTAACGCTCACACGAGCACTATTTTAATAAATGATTAAACCAACGTTTGATCATCTTTTCACCAACTGGTCAACAAAGGAATTTGGTGCATGCTCACTCGAGCACTTGGGCGCTACATGGTTGACCATCATCCCATGTAGCCGGTCCCTCCTTCACTCAGTGACTTATTTCAGTAAATCATCAATTGATCAAAATTAGGGTTTCGAACAAGTGCTCTGCAAATCATAATTCTGAGCAAGTTCAAACACTAATAATTTTATGTTGATCCAACAATCAACATCTGTATTAATTATACAATATTCGGTCCAGCTACCAATATTTTAATTAATATTTTATTTGGTCATGCTACCAATAATTCACCGAATGAGCAATATTTTCTCAGACGCTCGAATATTTATTCAACTATCAATATTCAGTAATTTATCGAATGAGCAATATTTGCTCAAATGCTCCAATATTGATTCAACTATCAATATTCAATAATTCATCAAATGAGCAATACTTGCTCAGATGCTCGAATATGGATCCAACTATCAATATTCAACAATTCATCATACGAGCAATATTTGCTCAGAGTAATATTTTCACAGACTATCAATATTCATTATGTTGACTCAACACTCAACTATCAACATCATTCATTCTAGAACTATACGTCCCAGCAGACATGTTCAATTCATGAATCCTAGAGCATTTAGCTATCATGCTCGACTGAACAATACTTAGACCTATCGTCTAATCAAGTCAACGACCGACTAATCAAATACACGTCAGCTTTGCAGACTCCACGTTCGTGAGACATCAATCAAGTCACATGGGGGATATTAATTAGGGTTTTGGTCTGGCGGCCTACAGCACGTGTGTTCATCCACGATGATAAATGTGAGTAAGTCGTGCAAGCAGTTGAGGGAGTTAGCAAAGTAGTGGGTGGATAATCAACCAAGTCTCCGCACGACCTGGAACTGGTTAAACCACGATTTCCCACTTTTCCACTCTTTCACTCGAGCAACCGTCACACTTACTGGAGATCAATGCGTCTACTATTCTGGAAATATAAATAAGTCTCTGAATCCACGATTGAAAGACAGACAATTTTTCGAGCAATCACTCTCAAGAATTCCATCAATCGACCAGAACTTATTCGAACTCAACAGTTCACAGAAAATTTGCAGAAACCTTAAATACATTCACGATCCTTGATCACCATTGATTTCACACACTTCTCAGCTTCCCTCCTACAGATCAACCCTCTTCCCTCTTTGTGACCAAATTGACTCTGGAACAACCATTATCTTGGTTTAGGTCGGAGTCCTACAGATTGATCTCTCGAACTCAAAGCACTCCCGTGCAGTGCATTTGTTTGAGGTTAGGCAGTTCGCTCGGTTGAGGAGCCTCCGTCACATGGTCGTCTCTCCATTCCCTAAAAAACCAGCGATTACTGAGATAGTCAATGACATTTTTTGCATCACTGATTATGTAAACATCCTGAAAGTTCCTTTCTTTGATCCATTTGGCAGCTTCAAACAGGGCAATGCTTTCCGCTTCCTCAGGATTGTTGGACTCACCATTAACTAATTTGCATCCCTTGAACTCATCTATAGAATCAACAACCACAATACCAACACCAGATATATTAGTGTTTTTGTCAAAAGAAGCATCAAAATAGATCAATAGACAATTTTGGGGTATGTTCAATGCATCACTAGGTGCATTATCAACTGAACTGATATGATTAGAAGGAGTTATTGTAACTAAAGAATTAATTGTTTCCTCGGTAACTCTCAGGGCAGTCCTAGCAGTAATCAAAGGATTGATGGCTACATCTTGAAAGACTTTGGAGCATCTGTCTTTCCATATACACCAGATAGTATTCATAACATTAACAAGATGAACTTGAAGATGACTAGAGGAAAGCCATTTAGAGATCCAATTCTTAATATTAATGACGGAATCAGAATCCTGTAAAATATAATGACCTGCTACAAGAATATTAGACCAAACAGTTTTAGCAAAGGAACAATTTAGAAGCATATGTTCTGGGGTTTCAGGGACATTGGAATCACACAACCTGCAAGTGTCATCATGATTGTAATTATATTCAGCAAGTTTACTACCAGTAGGGAGAATATTTTTAATACATTTCCAAAGGAAAAGTTGAGTTCCTGGTGGAAGGGAAGACTTCCAAAGAGCTTTATAGGTTTAGTGTTTGGATTAGGAGCTGAATTCTGTAGAAGTTCATTACGTAGAAGTTTATAAACTGATTTAACAGTAAGAATACCATTCTTGTTGTAAGGCCAAATGAGGGTATCACAACCAAAGATGGGAATTCTCATACTACAATTTTTTTTTGACTATTTTCACTGGTGAAAAAAGACTGAACTAATGGAACATTCCAACTCCTGGTATCTTGCACAATAAAATTAGCTACTTTATAATTGGGATTTGGATAACTAATACATGTAGGAGGAGATGGATTTAAGATCCAGTTATTAGTAAAAGCATTGACACTAATACCATTCCTAATATCCCAAATAACATGATGTTTAATAACATCTAAACCATGGCAAATACTAGACCAGACGCAAGACATATTCCAAGGTATTTCATAATGAATAGGGTGACAATTCTTGAAGTATTTACACTTCAGAATTTGAACCCATAATTCATCAGGTGAATGAATTAGAAGCCAAGATGTCCTGGTTAAAAGAGCTAAGTTCATTTTCTTTAAATTCATGAATCCTAAGCCGCCTTGTAATTTATGTGTACAAACATTTTCCTATTTTTTGAAATAGTAAACCCTATGACCATTTTTCCCCCACCAGAATTCCTTTTGGGATTTTTCCATTTTGTTAGTAATGGTATAAGGTAATAGAAAAGAGTTCATATGATAATTAGAGGAAGATTTGAGGGTATGTTGTACCATTACAGATCTCCCTGATTGAGCTAGTTGTTTACCTTTCCAATTAGATACTCTGGAATGATGTTGAGTGTTTAAGTGGGACATAGACTCAGTTCTATTTCTTTTAAGAAAGAGTGGTATGCCAAGGTATTTTTCAAGTAGCTCAATCTTTCTAACCTTCACAGACCTAATAAGTGAAACACAATGATCAGGATGAACATTTTTGCTAAAAAAGCAACCAAATTTTTCAAAGTTTATCATTTGTCCAGATATGCTACTAAAATCTTTTATCAAAGACATCAAGTTACTGGACTCATCGTGTGTGGCTTTAGTGAAAAGGAGGCAGTCATCTGCAAAAAACAGATGGGATATACTTGGTGCCTCTTTAGTAACCTTTATACCATGAATGGGATGGAATTGCTCAGCATGGAGAATGTACCTGGAGAAAGACTCCCTACATAAAATAAATAGATAAGATTGATATTTATCCAAATATATAATTATACCTAAAATATCTTTCTAAAATATTTTTACTCAATAAATCCCACCGATAACGTGGCGATGACTTTTTGAATCTTTTTTTTTTTTGTACTTTTTTTTAAGGTTATAAAAAATCGGGGACAAAACATAAATATAAAAGAAAATAAGAAAATTCTCGAGTCGACTCTCTGTACCCATGATCGTGACTCTGTACCCATGATCGAATAATCCATAATGAAATCGTAAAACCAGCATAGAAGAACTAATAAGGTAATTTTTATACGAATTCTTGATAAGGATTAAACATGAATTTATTCATGATAAATTCGTGTGAGACCAAAATGAATTTATCAAGCAGGAGATCTGAGAAGAAAGGCAGATTGAGGACCATTTATATACCCATCGAAGACATCTTTAGTGCTTGAGTGAATTCTTTGGATGGATATAAACTTTTTGTAGGCAATACTCATCTTGGAATCAAGAGCAACCTGCACCAAATATAAAACACAATCATTTTGTTTTATGGTTAATAAACCTACGCTTATCGGAATTTATAAGAAAAACACTCCACATATTTTACACCAAATTAAAAATACATCGCCACGGGCAGGTGAAGCCCCCATGCACACCAAATCGAAAAGAAAAAGAAAAATATGTTCGTGCTACACAAATCTAGTTTTCTTGCTTAAAGTCGAAAAGTTACTTGACCGGCGACGTAGTAAACCCGTGTTATTTGATGAGAAGCCGTGAAGCCCATTACATTCTAAAGCCCACTTACCAGAAATACTTACGCACGCCTCTTCAACTTTTGCCCCTTTCTTTTCTTCTTCATACACCGATTAAGTTGGGCAACTACCGATTAATAAACAAACCTAGTATTTTTTTCCAGATCAAATCTTTCTTTTCCTCCATTTTTCCAACCAAGAAAAGCTTCAAGAAATTGGAATAATCTTTGAATTATTTCTCGTTTAATAGTATAATCACAACCTTACCGCCACCGCCTTCAGAAAAGAACCCTTTTCAATCTTCAAGATCCCCACCGTCTTCTTCATCTCCGGTCATTAACTAACCCTAACTCTGTTCATTTCGCAACAATTACTAGTATTCAGGTGTTTGTTTCAATGGCAGGTACAAGGAGGTAATCAAAGTACACCAAATTGATGGAGGATTTATTTGGGAGGAGGAGATAGAGACGGGAACTGTTCTTGGTCAAATAAATCTTGATTAGTGTAAGTTGGATTAAAATCACTGTTGCTTTATAGTTTTAAGCTTCTTTCATTTATCATCTGAGCCTGCGGAATTACTCTTGTTTGTTTCTTACTATTGGATTCTGAGACTGGTATCTGAGTACACTGTCTTGATCATATAGACATTAGGAACTTGTCTTCATATATTATCTACTGTGTTTCTAGGCTCTAGGATGCTCTAACATATTTGCTGAGGGATGGACGGCAATCGAAATATGTTTACAGCTGTGCTACCAAAATGGGGGAGGTCTGGGATGACAGAATATCATATGTTCATCTCGGCATGCTTCGCTGTTGTGTTAGTTGGAATCTGTACAATAGCTTACACCATCTTCCAGTGGAGAAGAAACACTAGTATTAGCTGGATGAAACAAATAGCTACGTCTTCTAAGAAAAATCCAAAAGCAAAGCACAAAGTCCCGATAGCCGTACACACATGGAGCTTGGAGTCCCTTTCGCGTGGAAAAAGTCTAAATTGTTGTGTTTGTTTGGAATCCGTGAGCCCAACTCAGCCTCTGATGGCCTCCAACAGCTTCATTCACCGTTGCAATATCTGTGGTGCAGCTGCACATCTAAGCTGCTCCTCAAAGGCGCAGAAGGATTGTAAGTGCGTTTCGATGACAGGGTATGAAAACATGATTCACCAGTGGGCTGTCAGGTGGACAGAGATTGCTGATCAACCAGATGAAACTTCCTCCTGTAGTGTTTGTGACGAGCCTTGTAATGCATCCTTTCTTGGTGGTTCTCCAATCTGGTGCTGCTTGTGGTGTCAGCGGCTTGTTCATTTCGAGTGCCATGTCAATGTGTTTCATGAATTGGGTGATATTTGTGATTTGGGTCCATTCAAAAGGCTCATCTTATCACCACTCTTTGTTAAGGAATTGAGTCGTACTAGCTCAGGTGGTTTTTTGAGTTCAATCACGCAAGGAGCTAACGAGCTTGCATCTACCATGCGTGTACGCATCAAGAGTCACCGCAAGAAGCACAAGCGTGGGAGTGAAACCTCTATGGATAGTACAGCAAATACATCAAGCACCTGCGATCAGTCAATGGAGAGTACTGCTGATACTGATCAAACACCAAAAGCTTTGAATGGAAATGGTGAAAGTTGTAGTGGTAATACAAAGTTGCAAGTAACTCATGAAGGTGGTGATATGAATAACAAGGTGGACCTGAAGCCAAATTACCAAAAGGTACTATCATCCAATCAGAGAGACGAGTCTCAGGTTATAGGGGCACAACAGAAATATGAGTTGATAGATTTGCCTCCAGATACAAGACCACTTCTTGTTTTCATAAACAAAAAGAGTGGGGCCCAACGTGGCAGTACACTCAGGCAACGTTTGAACATCCTTCTGAATCCTGTTCAGGTCTTCGAATTGAGCGCCACACAAGGACCAGAGGTTGGCCTTTATTTATTTAGAAGGGTATTTCATTTCAGGGTTCTGGTATGTGGAGGGGATGGCACAGTCTGTTGGGTTCTTGATGCCATCGACAAGCAAAATTTTGTATCTCCTCCCCCAGTTGCAATTCTTCCTGCAGGGACAGGAAATGATCTAGCAAGGGTTTTGTCCTGGGGAGGTGGTTTGGGTGTAGTGGAGAGGCAAGGAGGACTTTGCGCGGTGTTGAACCACATAGAGCATGCAGCAGTTACTATTCTGGATCGATGGAAGATAACAATAACAAACCAACATGGGAAAGTTCAATCACCAAAGTTCATGAATAACTATCTTGGAATTGGGTGTGATGCAAAGGTAGCTTTGGATATTCATAATTTGCGGGAAGAGAATCCAGAGAAGTTCTATAACCAGTTTATGAACAAAGTGCTGTATGCTCGTGAAGGTGCAAGGAGTATCATGGATAATACGTTTGAAGACTTCCCTTGGCAAGTCCGAGTAGAGGTGGATGGGGTAGACGTGGAGATCCCTGAGGACGTGGAAGGTGTACTTGTTGCTAACATTGGTAGCTACATGGGAGGTGTGGATTTGTGGCAAAACGAGGATGAAACTGATGATAATTTTGATCCTCAGTCCATGCATGACAAGATGCTAGAGGTTGTCAGCATATCAGGAATGTGGCATCTAGGAAAGCTTCAGGTTGGACTTTCACGAGCTAAAAGACTTGCACAAGGGCAGTCTATCAAGATCCATATCTGTGTTCCCTTGCCGGTTCAAGTTGATGGCGAGCCTTGGTTTCAAGAACCGTGCACATTGACTGTATCACACCATGGCCAGGCATTCATGCTGAAAAGGGCTTCTGAGGAACCTCTTGGTCATGCAGCAGCCATAATAGCCGATGTACTCGAGAATGCTGAAAGCAGTCGTGTCATTACTGCCTCCCAAAAGCGAGTCCTGCTTCAAGAGATGGCATTAAGGTTATCTTAGAGACAAAGAAAGAACAGTTATACATCCCAAGTCGCTTCAGTTTCTGATTCATCTTTTATGGGTTTTTTTTCTTAGCTTTCACTGTATCCTATGGAAATTGTACATTTTAAATCGTGAAATAGTAGAGCAAAGTACTGTGCGAAGTCCCTGATTTCTGGACTAGGATAGCCAAGTTAAATGTGGAAATAGTCCTCATGTTCAGCCAGTGGATGTGTCTATGGTTGTTTACTGTAAAGAAAAACATTATCACTCGGTTTGATCACAGAAAATTTAGTTTTGAGTTTCAGGTAAAAGAACTAGTACTTTCTTCTTCTTTTTTGCATTTTTACCTTCTGAACTTTACCACCTGTTTTTTACTTTATAGAAAAATATTACAAGTGAAATCTGATACTTTCATTTAGCAATTTTGAGCCAGATTCTCTCCAGGTTAGATACATATTGTTACCTATGCTAGCATAACCTTAATCATAACAAGTATTGTACCCTTCATTTTTTGTCATAGTAAAAGTTCCGGAGAACAATGTCAGTCAGCTAGAGCTGGCCCAGTCAGTTATCAACTTTTGCTTTCGGCTTTTACAATTTTGTTCTTCCTCAGATTTTTTCCTGGAATTCTTTTTATGTTCTCCCCTAATTACCAAACCATTCGATTGGCGGTTCAATGCATAAGCTTCACCCATCTTTCTCTTACACTCCTTACTCGCAATATCATGGTTCACAACTGAAACAAGTAAAAGAACGACTCGGGTCATTCACATGCATAATTGCACAACTAAAATCAAGCCAACTCAATGTCAGACAATGTGACTGGCTAAGTTTCTGATGATAACCCAGACCGCTGAGTTCAAATGTGTTAAGGATTCTGTGGTATAATTCTTGGTGCATAGATTTTTAACAACTGACCTGGTCTTGGGTAATCTCGTCCAATTATACAGTTCGCTTTGGTTTGGACAGCCAAAGGTGCAGTCCATGGCGCATATATATACTCTGCTGGCATATCTGTGATCAACCAAATCACATCAAACATTTCATCTTACCATGATTGGAAGACATCAGGCAAAAATGAAGATAGCTAAGCTTGGAGATTGGTATCTACCTTTCAGTACAGGAAGAAAATGGCGAATGTAGTTCCCCTTTGGGTCATATTTCTTCCCAAATGAGATTGGAGAGTAGATGCGGTTATACTGATTAGAGCAGCAGAGTTAGGGTGCACGAAATTAAGCTTTAAGTTAGCATAATAACAACAGAGATATACCAAGAAGAGCACTTAAGAAAGTTCTGGTTTCAAATCAAAAGTATGACATAAAGTGGACCTGGTAAAAAAATGATGAACAAGAAAGCCACATCCAATTCCCATTGTTTATGGCCCAATCTGAGTCAATTAGGAGTCTCTCAAATACATCGCGGCCTCGTTCCCAGTGAATAAACTAGATAGCAGGAAGTTCAAATCAAGGAGAGGAAGTAGAAAATGTGCCCGAGTATCATAAAAGTTCACATACCAGATCTCCGCGAGTTAGGAAACATGCAACAGAGTGCCGTGCAAGATGGTGAATCCAACCCCACTTCCTGAGCTGTCATATCCAAACATATAATTTTTCCTTATTAATGTTTGTAGCAATCAAATAATAGTACCAAACAACAGGCTTGCTGAAAGAGTGTGCACGAAGGTCAAACCTGGACCATGATGGCATCAATCCAAGGATATCCAGTCTGAGCATCTCTCCAAGCAACCAACAAAGCTTCATCATCATTCCAAGGTATCTAGATTGACATGCAATACTTAAATGGTTTCGGTACTAGAGAAACCACAAACCAAGAAAAACAATACGCAAACTTACAGATCCGTAATTAAGTTTAATCATCTGAGCAGTTCGCATATATTACTTATCTGTACAGTTATCTACCTGTTTGCATATTCTATTTCCAATCATCAGATCGAAGTTAGGTGTCCCAAAACCAGCGGTGTAGAAAAACTCCCGCCATAACAACTGCAAAGAGGTAAAATTTTACATTAGCCTTAGATCATTGTGAATAAAAACTAGTAGGGAACTAGTTAGTAAACTGACTGACCTGCCCCATAAGAGAAACAGGTGGTGAAGTGTGTTTCTTTACGTTCTTATATACATCATTAAGGCATTGGTAAAAATACCTGGAAGACAAGCAACCAAACTGCCACAAACAAAACAACGGTAAGAATGCAGAGATATGTGAAAGAATATCGGGAGAGAATCATGTGTTTCATATACATGTATCCCTTTGAAGTTCTAATTCAATCAAACTATTCATTTTCGATTGTTTGCTCACTTTCAAATACGGAGACAGAACAGTTGTTGCTGGTTTCAAAAATGCAGATGGATCAGTCTTTGGTTTCTCAAAGTTTGACACCCATTGCTGCAAATAACAAACAAACCCATAATCAATGAAGATGAAGTATCAACAAATACTTTCACTCAATGACAAAACAGTATCACAAGTACCTCATCCTTAAGAACTTCTTTCAATCTCTTCAGTGCTTCTGTTTCGCCACCTTTAAACGGAGAAAACTCTTCCTGCACAATGTATCTTCACTTCTAAGTAAATTAAACTTTATCAAGAACACGTTATCAAATTTTCTATGGACAGTAAAAGCTCAAAACCTGCAATACATCTCCATAGCCAAGTTCTTTGATTGCTGGGATTCCTAACATCTCATAATCTACATTGTTCCCCAAAGGAGGCAGCGAAGAAACTGTACTTGCAACCGGCAATGAGGGCTCCCCAGCAAGCTTCAGAAATGACTGATAACTCAAAGGCGGCTTGCCCCCATTCTTTTTAAACCAATAATTAATCGAATAGTTAATGCCACTAGAAACTTAAAAACTCAAACGAATTATACAAAACCAAACAAAAATGTAAGACAGTTTCATATACCTTTTGTATAATATCTGCAGGATTAAATAGAGTATGGCTGACAGGCGAGTAGACCTCGATTCCAGCTGCCGAAGCATAATCCTGTAGAAACCATGAAACTAAATTATAAGTAGTTAATAAACAAACCCAAAATCCACCAACCATACAAACACCCAACAAAGCAATTCACCTTAATTTGTTTATCTAGGGTTTGGTAATATGGTTCTGTGCCATATTCAAAGCAAAGCCTCTTCACATCCCACTGCACAATTGAAGCACAAAAACAGTATTAACAAACTGAAATTATTCAAACCCGTACTATCAGATTAACCTAATTATTGTAAATTACTCGGAAAATGAGAAAAATGAAAAGTGACACACCTCTTTGCAAATCCGGGCCAAAACCTGAAGCGGATCACCATTAAGAACAAGTAAACGAGACCCAAGTTTCGTAAAACTGGAATCAAGATCATGTAAAGATTCAAGCATGAATTGGATCCGATTTAAACCAGAACGAGTGGAACCAGTAGAAAAAGCGGAGAGGTCTGGTTTAAGATAGTATGGATCTAAAATGAAAATAGGGTAGAGATGTTTTGAATCTTTACGAGCGTATTCGAGTGATGGATTGTCATGGATTCTTAATCCTTTTCTGAACCAAATTATTGAATTCATCGAAGAAGGAGGAGGAGAGAAAGAAATGGTTCGCATTTGAAATTTGGTGGTGTTGTGGAGAGAGTAAAGAGAGGGAAAATAATATGAATGAGTGAATCATTTCGCGCCACGTCGAGGAAGAGCGGTTGGTTACTGCCTTTGTCATAATATTGGGAATACCACCTTCTTTTTTTTAATAATTTATTTAACTAGCTAAGCTCCAACAACGTACTACTATGTTAATTGAACAGGTTGCCGTACTAACCTACCAGCGAGTCTCATGGGTAACCTAGCCAAGGGAGCCGAAGCGGATAGGGGGCTGAGATTGTGTCATAAGGGGAGCAAGCTAACTCTACCTTCCATGTTAATTCCTGCAATATTACGCCATTGGGAGCTCGAACCTGGGACCTCCTAAAACGCATGAAATTTTGGGAAACAGGGATGACCAGCTGAGATAGGTGCCCGTTTTTTTGTGTGTGTGTGGTGTCCTTGACGAGGAAGCCGTGTCTCTTTTAAGTTTGCTCTGGTTAGTTGGTTTAGAGCGTCCACAATTATACTAACCAAAACAAAACCAAAAAATAAATAAATTTGGGTTTGGGAATGTTTACACACGACAAGTAGAGCAAATTATAATCGGGCGCAGTTTCAATCTCCGCGGGAAATCGAGTGAACATTTAATCTCCGTGTCGCTGACATACGAACGTTTAATTATATGCCTGAATGGGACGTAGATAAAACTGACGTCTGATATCTGATGAACATAAAAATTACGTCCAAAAAAAAAATGAACGCGCCAGTAACCGCCCGAAGGTCGCGCACAGATTAAATGTTCTCCCCATGAGGTGTAACTCAACCATTCGCCCGGTTCAGGCGTAACTTAATCATACGCCCCCATTTTTATCCAGCATGCGAATCCTGTGTGTGGCAACCTGGAGATTAAAGAGCATGTGTGTGATTATTCGCCCACGGAAGTAACGAGAAGGTGCGTGTTCTTCCCTTTTCCAGACATCTTCTCTTTACTAGACTCTTCTCACCTCTTCACCTCTCAACATTATTCTCTTCTTTTTTCAAATTTCTTTATCTCAATCATCAATCGATATATATTTCTCATTTCCCTTAATTTCCTGATTTTTTATTCCTATATAAACACTAAAGGTTCACCCCACCCAAGCGTACGTTAACGTTTGCCCCACATGGAGCGGAGATTATATGTGTCTGATGGGGCGAACATTAAAGTTACGCGCGTCTGGAGCAAACTTTAAAAATGACACCTGACCATGGAACGGACTTTTAATCTACGTCTCGTTTAAAACGTAGATAATATTTACGCCTGATACCAGACACACGTGTAATTTCCGCTCGATATCTTTAGTTTTACTCCACTTTTGAAACCAAACTTATTCTAAAACCTATATAGTTTTACTCCTACCGACTGCGATTGAATTTTCGACCAAATTTAGTTTTGGTCCACCTTTTACTCGTCCATTGTGGATGCTCTTAGTGATAATAAAAGAACTAAACTTTATAAGTAGACATAGTGATAAGATAAGAGGCAACACTCCATCTCAAACTCAACTTGATAGGACTGATGCTCACCTGGATAGTTTAGGAGTTAGTGATATCAACTTCATAGGGAACCCCTATACCTCGACTAACAGATGGAGTGGTAGTAGCCTACTACTAGAGAGACTTGATAGGGAAATGGCCTGTGTTGACTGGTTAAACTCTTTTCCTAATGCCATAGTCCATCACCTCGTTTTTTTAGGGAATGATCATATCCCAATTTTACTAGTCAGTTGTATACAACTAGCACACCATATAGATTCAATAAGTGTTGGTTCCTCAGCAAAATTTCTAAGGATATTATTACTGAAAATTGGCTCATTGAGGATAGTGGGTTTTATGCCTTTATATTCACTAACTTCTTAAAAGAATGTCAAAGTTGTCCTGGTAATTGGAATATGGATACTTTTTGAAACATTCAAACCCATCTGAAGTTAGTTCATGATCAATTAGGTTTGTAGCAACAACATAGTTCTAGAGAATTTAATCCGGATGCATTTGAAAAACTTAAAAATAAATTAAAGAATTGGTACGAGTTTCAACAAGAATTCTATATGCAAAGAGCTAAGAAAAAAGTTAAATTTGATGATAAAAACACTAAGTACTTATATGAAAAGGTCAAATTTAGGAGGAGAATGACTCAAATAGATACTATTTTTCAAAATGACATTGGTGTTTGGCTTACTAATAGGGAAAGCATAGCAGGTAATCTTAGGGAGCGTTTTACTAAAATAAGTAAAACTACTAATCCTAATAATCCAACTGAGTTCCTGCGTGAGGATGAGAATTCTAGGATCCTACAAATTCCTTCAAACGAAGAAACTAGAATGTCATTTTCCAAATGCAACCATGGACTGCACCTGGTCCTGATAGATACCTGTCAAGTTCTATCCAAAAATGTGGAGTAGAATGGTTAAGGCATTTTTTCACTCAAGACACCTCTTTAAACAAATATGTTGCTGACTTTAAACCAAATAGTTTTAGTAATTTGTCTTATAAAGCGATATCCAAAATGTTAGCCACTAGGTTAAAGCAGGTGATGGATAAATTTGTAAGCCCTTTTAAAGGTTCTTTTTTGTCCAGCAAGAATATCACTGATAATATAGTTCTGGCACATTAACTTGTTCATACAATGAGAAATTGTATAGCAAAAAGGGTCTTATAGCAGTCAAACTTGACATCTCAAAAATATTTGATAGAATTGAGTGGTATTTAGTTATTGTTATCCTGATAAAACTTGGTTTTCATGATTTCTTCTGTGCCCTGATACATGAATGTATATCAACTGTGTCTACATCAATTTTGCTGAATGGATCTCCTTGTGAGGTCTTCTATCCCACTAGGGGTATTAGACAGGATGATGCATTATCTTCCTACCCCTTTACCATATGTATGGAGTCCTTCTCTGGGTTACTAATTCATGCTGAGTGTATTGGCCATTTACAAGGTATAAAAGTTACTAAGAACAGTCCTTCTATCAGCCACCTATTATTTGTTGATGACTGTTAATTATTTTTTAGAGCTAATGTTATTTGTGATAAACATCTTAATGATATAGTTAAGCAATTTAGCAAATTTTCTGGCCAGTCATTAAATTTTGAAAATTTTGGGTTGTTTTTAGCCCAAAAACTGATGACACCATAAAGAATCAGATTGCAGGTACCCTTGGAATTAGTGAAAACGTGGGGTACCAAAAATACACCACCAAATTTTTCTTAGGCAACCTGTATGGAATGAACTCAATTACAATTCCGAGAGTTAAAACTTAATGAATCTCCATCACGAATTATAAGTAGAGTTATATCTCTTAATCCCACAATCAATATGTATTCGGAACAAGTCCGTGAACCTGATTATACCGTGAGAGTTCTTGGACGATTCCAAAGATCGATATCCAAAATCAATCAAGTCGTATCCAACAAACAAGGATGAATATATCTACTTTGATTTATTTACGTACAACATGTGATATTTCAATTATAAAGATAAACAATAAAATGCGGAAAAAGAAACAACACAGACACTAGAAATTTTGTTAACGAGGAAACCGCAAATGCAGAAAAACTCCGGGACCTTGTCCAGATTTGAAAACCAAACTGTATTAAGCAACTATAGACACTATCCTACTATTAAAATTTTGGATTGGAATGTAGTTGACACCGAATTTACTGTCACAGTAATTCAGTTACCGTCGCGCTCCTTATGCCTCTTGAATCTCACAAGACTCCGCGCAATTGATTCCCTTAGCTGACGTCCTTTACATCCTAAGAGTTGCTTCAACCAAATTGAAGACTTTAAACCAATCTGACTCCCACAGATAAGCCTATATGTGATTTCCGTTCTGATCAAAGATCAAGGTGAGATAGGAAATCGATTGCAATAGACAAAGTCTAGCAAACCTCAAAATCCGATCTTATGACTCCCGAAGAGCAGCCTATATTATTATTTACATCACAAGTAGATACTTGTGGAATCACAAAGTCTGAGACGAAGAAACTTTGTGATTTTTATCTTTCTTGCATGTTGGAGCTAAAGGCTCAATAGTCAAAGCAAGATCAGGATACACGAATTATCAAGATAAAGATAGTTAGACCTGGCTTCACGAATCCCTAGGTGAAGTATTTTTAGTCGTTAAACCTAAAAAGGTTTAAAGGAGAGGACGACTCTAGTTTACAACTAGGACACACAAGAATAGTGTTAGGGATTCAAAAATCCCAGTTGTTTGAGGTTCTCCTTATATATACTTTGAAGGTCAAGGTTGCTTTTGATTTGAGCTAAGGTAGCTTTGGAATCGAGCAATCAATAATCACCGTTAGATGAAAAAATTGACTTGAGATTAACATAATAGAATATCTGTAAGGACCCATAAAACACGTCAATGCTAGTAGACCAGACAAGAGACGATTTAGCCGATAATGATGTAATTAATTAAATATGAACAATAATTAATAGAAATAATCTAGTAATAATTTGGTAAAATAAATAGTACCATTAGATAGATCTCAAAAAGTTATGTAAAATGGACTACAAGAACGCGTAAATCGGATGAAGAAGATACGAAGCACGGAAGTTGGAGTAGAAATTAGTCAACCTGCCATTGACCGACGAACCTTGACCCTGTGTTGACCGTTTTGAGTTGACCGTACCTCTCATCATAAAATGAGTTACCCCGTAGTTGTCACTTAGAGTTGGTAATAGTAAAACCTATTCTAATTATGTTTAAGTTAAATTAAAACCTAATTATGCTTAGGTTAAGTTAATTACATATTTAGGGTATATCTTCTCTTGTAAAACAGAGTAGGAGGTGTTAACATGATTGAGCTGGAGGTGGGTTGTTTGGGAGAGTTTGGAGAGGATTGTGTAAGTAGGTGTTGTGGGTTTAATCGAGAGTATAAAAAAGGATATTTTGGATTAAATAAGAGAAGGGAAATAGAGTAAAAGATAGATAACTAGTTAGACTAGCTATGATGAATGAAAAGAAAGCTTAAGTTGTGTAAACAAGAATAAAGAGGAGAAGGCTTGGATCTATAGTTTAAGGATTGAGGTAGTGGTAATTAGATGATAATCAAGTAATTATTCATGGTAATGGTTTTGATGAAGTATTCTTATGATGATTGATGAACCAATTAAGTTAGTCTATATTAACAACGATCGATTCAACGAATGAACCAGTGGATTGTGGTCGAGGTAGGCATGGCTTGTCTCCAAAACAAGTGGGAACTCTGTAACCTTCTAATAATCATTGAGTTTCTTTTCCTTGCGAGCATGATGTACTTTTACTATCTGTATGAGTGTATATTGTAATTGCAAATACGATGTTTGTTTTGAATGTAATTATGTGTGTGTAATATGCATTGTCTGATTTCCCCGCGAGGAGTGTCTATGTTTCCCCACAGCTTTTAGCTAAGTTGAGTAGGGTGGCTTCTTCCCCGTTTGAATATTATTCTAGTAGGGCGGCTTCTTCCCCATTTTGATATTATTTGGTAGGGCGGCTTATTCCCCGTTTCAGTAGTATATATATTATTTTATTTTTGGGAAATCACTCGTGTGCATATTATACTTGTTTGTCTAACTTTCTGATCTTGATGGTAATATTATGAATCATGGTTTGTATGGGCACTCTGTGTCGACGATGTTATTATTAGTGATTAGGGTTTCTCTTGCGTCGTCTTCTCCAATGAGTTTGGCGAGGTTAAAGTGACACTTGCTTCGTGTTGCATAAATTGCTGAATGATTAGTTTCTTCTTGTTTCTTTCAATTTATAATCTTTTAGAATTGTGAAGCATGTTAGTGATTACTTGAAAGTTACATGTTTTCATTGAGCACCCTTTGGGATGATGTGCTCACTAGTTCCCACTTCAGTTTTAGTTACCAGAAGAAATGGTGCACGTGAAGATACCAGTTTTCGTAGCTTAAAGCTTTTATCGCCTTAGTGATGTTGCATATCTTTTGTATATGTATATTTTTGTTAATCTGTGAAACAACACATTATTATATTCATATCACTTGAGAGATTTTTCATTTATACAATATCAGAGAGTTTTGGGTTTGGTTATTAGTACTTTATGTAATTATGATTCTTAAAATCGTTAATCTGGAATTGATTCTTCAATATGGTTGTAATCCTATTAGCTAAGCAGGTTTAAGAATTGGGGCGTCACAAGTTGGTATCAGAGCTCACTATTAGATCTTACATGGGCAACAATAGATAATAGTTAGTGCCAGTTAGTGTATTAATTTAGTTTAGAACTAAAGTGGGTTGTGAAATAAATCTTAATCACTAAAAGCTATCAAGAACTAAAAAATTTATTCGATTGAGTGACTCATTTTCTTGTTGTGCATACATAGTATGAAGTAAAAATTGTAGGTTGAACCAATTGCATTATGATTTAGAAGCTGATAGAGAATTAGAGAATAATTAGTTTAGAATTATGAACATGTAGTTAACCCAAAACCAGAGAAATAGTGAGATTAGTAATTCAAATAGATTCCAGATTCATATAAAAAAAAATTTATTATAGAGTATCTGCTAATGTACTTAGAACCAATAATCTATTGAAATGGAAATTAGTCAATTAAACCTAGAGCTACAGATTTTAACTCTTAATTGTAGAAAGACATATAGATTTGTGTTTCATTTCATGTTGTTTTGAACTTATTTGAAATGAGTTGGATTTCGCGCGTATGTAAGTATGAGCTATACTTACATTGAGAGGATCGATTTAATTTTCGAGGACGAAAATTCTTGTAAGGTGGGTAGAATGTAAGGACCCATAAAGCACGTCAATGCTAGTAGACCAGTCAAGACGGTTTAGCCGATAATGATGTAATTTATTAAATATGAACAATAATTAATAGAAATAATTTAATAATAATTTGGAAAAATAAATAGTACCATTAGATAGATCTCGAAAAGTTATGTAAAATGGACTACAAGAACGCGTAAATCGGATATCAGATGAAGAATATACGAAGCTCAGAAATTGGAGTACAAATTAGTCAACCTGCCGTTAACCGTCACCGTTGACCGACAAACCTTGACCCTGTGTTGACCGTTTTGAGTTGACCGGACCTCTCATCAGAAAATAAGTTACCCCGTAGTTGTCACTTAAAGTTGGTAATAGTAAAACCTATTCTAATTATGTTTAAGTTAAATTAAAACCTAATTATGCTTAGGTTAAGTTTATTACATATTTAGAGTATATCTTCTCTTGTAAAACAGAGTAGGAGGTGTTAACGTGATTGAGCTAGAGGTGGGTTGTTTGGGAGAGTTTGGAGAGGATTATGTAAGTAAGTACTGTGGGTTTAATCGAGAGTATAGAAAAGGATGTTTTGGATTAAATAAGAGAAGGGAAATAAAGTAAAAGATAGAGAACTAGTTAGACTAGCTATGATGAGTGAAAAGAAAGCTTAAGTTGTGTAAACAAGAATAAAAGGCTTGGATCTATAGAACATGGATTAAGGTAGTGGTAATTGTTAGTAAGAGTAGGAGTAATTCAAAGAGATAATTATATGATAATCAAGTAATTATTCATGGGAATGGTTTTGATGAAGTATTCTTATGATGATTGATGAACCAATTAAATTAGTCTATATTAACAACGATCGATTCAATGAATGAACCAGTGGATCATGGTCGAGGTAGGCATGGCTTGTCTCCAAAACAGGTGGGAACTTTGTAACCTTCTTGTAATCATTGAGTTTCTTTTCCTTGCGAGCATGATGTACTTTTACTATCTGTATGAGTGTATATTGTAATTACAAATACGATGTTTGTTTTGAATGTAATTGTGCGTGTGTAATATGTGTTGTCTGATTTCCTCGCGAGGAGTGTCTGTGTTTACCCACAGCTCTTAGCTAAGTTAAGTAGGGCGGCTTCTTCCCCGTTTGAATATTATTCTAGTAGGGCGGCTTCTTCCCCGTTTCGGTAGTATCTTAGTAGGGCGGCTTCTTCCCCATTTTGATATTATTTGGTAGGGCGGCTTCTTCCCCGTTTCATTAGTATATATATTATTTTATTTTAGAGATCCCAATGTTCATCGTAAGCAGGAATTTGGACATATTAGCCATCATGTGAACTATTTTTTAAAGCAGCTAACTTATCTTCAATCCCTTCCTTATAGTGAGGAGATAAATAACCAGATTCAATTCGTTGTTGACAGTATAACATGCCCTAATTACTAAGCTAGCTTGGAGATTGTGTAAAAAATCTGATATACGGTAAAAAATATGAAGGCAAAATACTCTCCTTACTGTGATTTTATTCACCTGCAAGAAAAACACCAGGACTCATCCTGGATATGGAAAGGAATAGAACGGAGACTAGAAAATGTCAAGAAATTTCATAGATGAGACATTAGAAGCGGCACTAAAATTCTGTTTCGGTATGAAGTGGATTAGAGGCCTTGATACTCCACCTATACCTAATGATACTTCAAAGAACCAGCCAGAATAGTTAATGTGTCAGACCTTATGCTTCAGAACCCCAGAAGTAGTCTAGTTCAAGCTTTTTTTCTCCAAAACATAGCAGACTTGGTCCTTCAAATGTACTTAGTTCAGCATGGTGAAGATAAAATGATATGGGAACCTAATAGAACTGGAGAATTCAAAGTTAAATCAGCCTAAAAGGTTCTGACCTACAATGCTCATATCAGAAATCAACAATCTCAACAGATCCCAAAATAGTTTGGAAGAATCTTTGGAAATCTAAAGTTCCTCATAAAATTAAGCTCTTTATTTGGAAATGTTTAAAAGGAATTGTTCCTACTAGGAAAAAGCTTAGTCACTACAAGAGTGACATAGATAAGAATTATCCCCACTGTCACATAGAAGAGGAGCTTTACATCATCTCCTAATTGACTGTGATTGTGTTGGATCCATTTGGTTGTCTATGAATGTGATTGTGGCATATATCCAACCGCAACATATAAATGTGATCTCTTGGATTATTTTTAGGGTGCAGATTCAGAAGCTAGAAATTTTTGGATTTCCACACTAATGTGCATATCTGGAAAAACAGATGTACGAAAGTATTTCAAAACAAAAACTTAAATAGTTGATATACCACTACTGTCATTCGAAGCCTGGTATCTTATTGCATGTCAGACCCTCAAGTTCAGACTAACGCAGACATTGTAGTGAACACAGAAGCCTGGTCACCTTCACATAATAATCAACTAAAAATGAATATAAATGCCTCTTTTGATCAGTTTACAAAGAATATAGTTATTGGTCTAATTATTAGAGATTCTGCAGGTACAGCCAGAGGTATCAGGGGCAGACGCTTCGATGGAGGATTAGATGCAGAGCAAGCAGAATGCCTGACCATGAAATAAGCTATATTATGGGCCAAAGAATTGCGGTCACAAAATTTAATCTTTGAACCAGACTGTCAGAATGTAGTTAGTTCTATCAACAATGCCAACTCTTCTGTACATTGGATGAACCAAGGGATTTCATTGAAATAAGGCATCTTGTTGTTTCCTTTCCGTATCTTGGTGTGGGTCATGTTAAAAGAACAACTAATAATGTTGCCCATGTAATAGCTAACAAGTCCTCTTTTGATTTTTGGTGTAACATCCTTGAGGAATATGTTAAGATTATTAGGGATGATAGGATTGCTAGCAAGAAGATGTGTAATGTTGAAGCTTAAATGAAATAGTTCTTTTGCATCAATAAAATAAAAAATAACAATACTCCGACCCCAAAAAAAGAAAAAAAGAACAAGCAATTATTGGGGTATGTGTAAAATTATTGGGGGATATTTTACTGTAGCTGCAGGCATGATTTTTCAATGCAGACAGTAAAAATCAGCATAATTTTTTCATACCGACAACTACGATAAAATATCCCCTAACAATTTTACTTATACCCCAATTGCTCGTGCTATAAGTCATGCACATACACAACCGGAAATTTAACAACCATTTCAAGCTCAGCTTAAGCTAGATGTAAAATAGAAAAGGAGGCCATGAATTAACTTAAAAAGTATAACAACAAGCATTGCCCCTCAATGTGACAAGTGGTGAACTCGTAGGAAAATTGAACAAATTTTCTTTTTGAAAATCAAAGAAGGATTCCAGTAAGATATATGTTGGTGGTTTGCTAAAGCTATAATAATATTTAAGAGTCTAAACAGTTGGCGATATCAACAACTTCAAAATGCCATTGGTTGAAAAGTGATCAGTAGCTCAGAATTTTGTTTGTACGTTTTGCCAAACCATTAGTCTAATGATCCGGACACATTTCTAATTTCTAGTCAGCTGGAGATATTGCCATTCAACTTGCTCCTTGGGTTGCACGGCTTTGACCATGGCTCACCACAAGAAATGGAAGCTGAGACTGAGATATTTTTAAAATGACTATATGTATTGACCAAGTCAACTGTATAGAGATTCGAGAATAATAGAATATGTGATAGTGTCCCAAATGATATAGGCTGCTGCTAGACAAGTTATATCTTATTGAATTCGTGAATGAATGGATGATGGCTATAAAAAAACGTGATAATAATGATATCAAATCTCTTTACCAAAAAACTGAAGTTTGTTTGAGCCTTTGATGAAAGGGTTATCGGCAATGTGGAGTTCCTTATCCAATCTTTCCCCCTTTTAAGAGAAACACAATAAAACTTCAATAAATAAATAATGTTGGGACTAGCAAATTCTATTAATTTAGCGAAGTATTAATTTATCGATAAATTAATAAGTTATTAAATTATTGAAACATTCTAAATTTAAGTTTCAAAAATGGAGATGTACAAGTCGTTGAATACGAGGGTATTAATGCACTTGGATTGATAATCAAGGAGTTGAATTGTCGTTATCAAATAAATGTCGACATTTTGCTAGACTACCCTGGTGAAAATGATAACAGTACGGAAATTTGGACAGATGAAGAAATTATTGGGAGTGTTATATCAAATCCTCAAGAAGAGGAACTAGAGGATGATAGTTGCGTTGTGGAGCTAGTTTCTCATAAAGAAGCGATCTAATTAATAGTAAAGCTAAATGATTTCCTCCTACAATTTGAAAAAGGCACTCCTGAACTCCTCAAGGGAGTACAAAAAATCAGAAACGAAGTCCAATGTTGCATAAATGTGAACAAGAAACAAACAACTATGAAATCTTATTTTAGTAAGGCACCAGTAATGTAATGCCATTATAATGATTATTAATTTATATTTCAGTAGGGCCCTATTGGATACTTAAATTTTTATTATCTTATAAATTTAGCGACGTTATTAATTTAATACACTGGCCCAAGTCGGGACTGGCAAAAAAATATTATTTTAGCGAAGTTATTAAAGGGACACCCGTGCAGGATTAGGGGGAGGACATGTTCTTCTCAAATTCAAAAAATGAATTTTGGCGGGAAAATATTTTCATTAACAGCAGAATTTCGATCGGATGTTTGGACGTGATTTAGTGAGATTCAATCCCTGAAACTTAGTGGGTAGACGTGATATGACTATAGAAAGCTAGTATGGGTGATTTTATCGATCAAATTTGGTTGGATAACTTGGTTTAATCCAAACAGGGAGTTGGAGGAAAAACATGAGCTTGCATGAGTTGTGAGAAATTTAAACGTGTACTGCACGTGCTTGGAAGATTAAATCGATATTATAGAGCGTGAAGAAGGTATAGAAGGAAAGAAATACAGCTGCAGATGCGTGAAAATCAAAATCAATGAAAAAAATGGAAAAAAATATACCCGAGTAAAAGAAGATTATTTGTAGTTAATGGAGGAGATTCAATGTCGAAATGATGTATAAATAGGTTCCTAGGATCACATAGAAAGGGTGTCGAGAGTTTGGGGTCGATAGGAGAGCTCAGGAGGCGTGAATCAAGAGTTTTCAGAACTCTGTTGTTGCTGCTACTGCTGCTCGTGAAGAACATGGAAACAGCGACGGTTTCTTCAACTGGTTTGCAACATTTATCTTTGTTGTAACAGTTTCTTCAACTGGTTTGCAACATTTATCTTCATTGTAACAGTTTCTTCAACCTCTTCTGCAACATTTATCTTCAGATTTGTAACGATTATCTTCATCATAACAGTTGAGAGTTGAAACAGTCGGTCTGTAACGCACCTGTGCTGTTGCAGATTTCCTGTTTCATTATTTTCTCTTCTTGTAAACACTTTTTGAGCCATGAATACATATTTTGAGTGTGTTTTCGACATGATGAGTTAAACCCCAACACTGGGACGACGGAGGAGGCCGAACTTCATACATGGGTAAATTTATTTTATTTATTTTATGACTTTTGCACTAATATTAATTGAAATATGATTTGATTAAATTGGTTGTCATTTGATTAGATGGGTCATGCTTAGCTTAGGTGATTTGATGTCCCATGCTTAACATTTACAATCAATGTTTTGAGAATCTACCTTGGCAAAAATAGAGTCCATGTTTATATTTCTTGAGCTAAAATTGTTGAGAATAAATAATTGAACCTTATGTTAGGAAGATTGGCCGAATCCTTAGTTCCAGTACCTCTTGCACCAATTGTAATATTATTGTATATTTTTATTAAATTTAAAAACTCGAATCTTCACAAGTCTCAACGAACCTTTTACTACCACTATATTAAAATCACATCAGTATGCGAGCCAAAACAGTTCTATGTTCTAGAACCAGTTTAGTAGCCAAACCGGTACGTGAACTGAAAAAGTTTTGTGAACTCCAGAACCTGTTGAAAGTCTTAAGTTTGCAAACCGGTACGTGAACTGAAAAAGTTCTGTCAACTCCGGAAATTTGAGTTGCACCTAAAGTTTGCAAACCGGTACGTGAACTGCAAAAGTTCTGTCAACTCCGGAACTCGTTATTGCATATAAGTTTGCAAACCGGTCCGCGTACTGTGACTCAGACGATTCACGAATGATTCAAGTAATTGTACTTTGTACATTTACCAACTATGTCGATTATGATTCAAGTGTAATTAAATTATTTCTATGAAGTGATTTGCATTTGATAAATTCTCTAATTAACACTAGACTCATTTGATCACATGATTGTGACTTAATAGTAATGTCTTAGTGAACATGAAAATGAGTGTTAAGCTTTTAAAGTTTGAATCAACTAGTTTCGGCTAAACATGTTGGACATAGTCTTATACACGGTTCAGTTACGGTTTACCTAACCATAGTGTATATCTTGTATATGTGATTAAGATTCAAAGCTTTCATCTAACGGTGAATATTGATAACTTGGTTCCAAAGCTATCTTAGCTTAAACCTAAAGCAACGTAGGCTTTGAAGTCTATATAAGGGGAACTCTTAGCAACTGGGATATTTGAATCCTAACACTACTTTTTGGTGTGTCCTAGTTGTATCTAGAGTCGTCCTCTCCAGAAACCCTTTTAGGGTTTAGCGACTACAAAGACTTCATTGGGATTCGTGAATCCATGTCCAGTTATCTTTTATCTTGATAACTCGAGTATCCTGATCTTGATTGTTTGTTGAGCCTTGCTCCATCAATCAAGATAGATAGTAATCAACAAAGTCTCTTCGTATCATACTTTGTTGATTCCGTAAGTTTTAAACTTGTGAGGTGAATAATAATCTAGGCTGCACTTCGGGGTGCATAAGTCCGGATTTTGAGGATAGCCAGACTTTTTTCAAGTTGATATCGATTTCCATCACCTGGATCTTTCGTTTGATTTGATCATCCATTTAGATCGTAAATCAGGAAATCAATCATAGGCTTAATACATGGGAGACAGACTTGGTTTAAAGTATTCAATTGAGTTGAAGCAACTCTTAGTTGTGTGTGAGATCATCTAAGGGAATCAATTGCGCGGAGTCCTGCCGGGATTCAAGAGGCGTAAGGAGCGCGAATGTACCTGAATAAGTGGGAGACTGAGTTCGGGATCAACTACATTCCAGACCGAAGTTAATTGGTAGTAGGCTAGTGTCTATAGCGACTTAATACAGTTTGGTGTTCAATCTGGACTAGGTCCCGAGGTTTTTCTGCATTTGCGGTTTCCTCGTAACAAAATTTCTGGTGTCTGTGTTATTTCTTTTTTCGCATTATATTGTTTATCTTTATAATTGAAATATCACAGGTTGTGCGTTGATCAATCACATTAGTTATGTCCAACCTTGTTTGTTGGATAAGATTTGATTGATCCTTGGATATTGGTCTTGGGTACCGTCCAAGAACTCTTTTTGTAGTTAGGTTTACGGATTCAGTTTTGTAAACGTTCTAACAACAAGAGAGAGAAAGATATAACTCTAGACACTTTACTTGATTGAGTTTTTACTCTCAGAGTTATGTTGAGTTTGTCCATACAGATTGCCTACGAATAAATTGGTGGTGTATTTTGGTACCCCCGGTGTTTTCAATTGGTATCAAAGCAGGCAAACACGCTAAAACCTAATAAGTCTGTGTTTGAAGCAGTCTGACTATATGGACATGAGTAAAATCTCGACTTATGTACACCAATTTTTTTTAAAGATCTGTCTGAGTCTGTTTTCCTCTGGGTATTTCTTTTCTTAAAAAATTCTCGGGTTATCCAGTGATTCTGTTGGAAGTAAAGAATCTTTAAGAAAAAATAAAAGTTCATTCAACAAGGTTAAACACAGGAAACGTCATGTTAAAAGTAATAAGCTACGATGTCTTAAAAGATTGGTATCCAGTCTTCTTAAGGAGTGCGATGAAAAAGGAGTTAGACGAAGATCTCCATATAGCTTTTGAAAAAAAAAAAAAAAAAAACTTGGAACACCTTGGATTGGTTTTAAGAAAAACTAATTCCGTACGATTGTCATACACTGGAAAAGTCTATCTTCAGTGTGGCGCTTTCGGACATATCAAAAACTCTTGCAATTTTAATGCAATGATATTGACTGCTTCGGATTAGTACGGAAAATCATCTTATAACAAGAAGGAAGAAAAAGAACCAAAAGACTGTCGTGCCAGGAGGGATGACGTGCCTTGTGGTCATCCAATATCTTAAAACCTTCATGGCATCACCCTAGCTTGAAATCGTGAGATGGGGAAAAGCAGTTGTAAAGGTTTGTTCTTGTTTGTACTTTGTGTTGTCTTTGTTTTAAGGATGTTTGGTTTTTAGCATTTTGACAAGAAAAAGAAGACTTGGTGTAATCTGTAATGATCTGGAAAACATCGCACATTGTTGAGCCATCTCCAATTCCATGATGTGATAAGATCACAATGATTTACAACACTTCCAAAAATCAATATCTCTTGTGCTCTGAAACTTTTCATTGAGCTAAGAATAGGATTAATCATCTTATATTGATATTGTCATATATTATAAATCTTTGAAAGACATTTCTTTTGAAAAGAATTTAATGTATCAAATAAGGTCTTTATCTTTTTATTTTCTCAATTCATTAACCTCCGCACCCAAACCTGGTCGAGCCCTTTCCGTCATGAGTAAAAGAGTACATACACTCCCTTACCTCTTCTTCTTCCGAAAACAAACGAAATTAGAAGCTGAGTTTAGGTTTCTCAATCTGATGTAATGTTTTCTTGAATTTGAGAAAAAGCATTCTGATTTTGACTAAGTAGGATTCTTCTTTTAGTCCGGTCATTCCAACTAATTCTTGTGCTCTAGATATTTATTGTTGAGCTAAGAACAAGGTTGATTATAATGTCCGTTTAAATGTGTCCGAATACAACTCTTGTGCTCACAGGACCGTGTGCTTTAAGTTCCGAAACCGGTCCGAATCTTGAGTCAAAGCCTCTTTAAGAAGATTATAAAAAAAATCTCTCTTCCATTTGGTTTCTTAACCTAGAAACTATAAAAGGTATATATTTAACCAAGGTATAATTACCCTGTGTTATATACAGGTGCTTGAATATCTCAGAACGTTCACGAATCATGGATGCTTCTAAGATTTCAAACAACATAAAGGAAGATAATAAAAAGATGGAGGATGATAGTTCAAAAGGAGTTATTGGATTTCACAATACTCCACTTATCATATCCTGTTATTTTTGTGACAGATCAGGAAAAAAAAAATTGCTCCCAGTGGGTCGGGTTACAACCTCCCTGGCAAGCTCCAATTCCCAATACGCCACTCGAGAAACCACGTTACCAAAATGTTTATTTTTCTTTCAGACCAACTCTTTCTATACAATTTTATAAGCAAGCATTGTCGAAGAAAACTCTCACTTCCGTACTTAATGGAATCCCAAAGGGATTTTTAACACAACCGTTAACGGTTTCACCATCGAGTTTTAAGGGTCATCGAACCCAACAAATGATCTTTATCATTTTACCGTGGGGATACAATATCCCTTGCCAGGATAGTCCGGTACCAGCCACCGTTATCAAACAAACGGTCTTCCGGGTTGCCACCCGTAAGTGGGGTGCCAATTAAGGCCTGACATGACGCGCCGTTATCAAACAAACGGTAATCTAATGCCAGGGTAGTCCGATACCATCCACCGTTATCAAACAAACGGTCTTCCGGGTTGCCACCCATAGGTGGGATGCCATTTCTGGCCTGACAAATCACAATACTCTTTCAAGCTCAACCGACTATCTTCCTCAAGATGATACGAACTACTCAAAGAGTTAGTAATCATTTCTAGATCGATGGTATGAACTTCCCTCATATGTAGCAACAATCCTTCTCACATCATATGAGTTACCTCGCGTGATAATAACCATTGCTTAACTCACCGGCTTAGACAGATGATATGAATTACCTCGACCGGTAATAATCATCTCTTGTCTTATGGGTTGTACAATTATCAGATGGTATGAATTATCTCGGAGAGGCAACACTCATCGCTTCACTAGGTAGTATGAACAACCAGTACTGCAACTACCTCTTACCAACGATATAAACAACCTCGACAAAACTGCAACCATCTCTCAACAATTAGTATGAACTGCCTAACAGTAACTAACTCATTTCAAATGATATGAACAACCTTGTGATATGTGCTGAACCGCAAAGCGGATGCCTACGTCCCCTCCTCCGTAACTCGAAAGGGATCAAGCACGACCGTAGTTCGTCAGATTTCTTTAGATAATCAGAACTACCTTTATCGGTAGCAATTACCTCTTACTAGATAGTATGGATAGTATGAATTGCTCATCAACAACTATCACATACTTCTCACAGTACAAATGATTCATAATATCTGGAATGTCCCTGTTATGTACATAACTCAAAGTACCACCGTCCTTGAACCACACAAAAAATCCAGAATATAAGTTCGTACTAAAAATGACAAATAATCGTTAAGGAAATGGACACATATAATGGATGTGATTATAACTGTTTTAACAAACCAATCATTCAAAAAGAAACTATTACATATCGCTAGGGAGTCAGCCTTTAAGTGAATCAGTTACTGATGGTATTTACTTTAGTTCTCAAGCAAGACTAGGGAGTCAGCCTTTAAGTGAATCAGTTACTGATGGTATTTACTTTAGCTCTCAAGCAAGACGTATTTCCTTTGCAAGGCATCAACATTATTGACATGCATGCAGAGATTTATCTATGGGTATTTCCGTTTGTCCTCACATTCATCCATTCATTATATTAAACGCAACAAGTCGAGTGCACGCGCTTTGCACGTCAAATTTACGCCTTGGCCGCATCTAAACCAATTGCTTAGCATAATAACATTTGCCTAGGACGATTTGCAAGCACGCGCCAAATATGTGCCTGCTGCTTGAACCTAAGGATTTGAATAACAGAAGCACTTGCCAAAAAACACAATATTGACAGTAACTTATTTTATTTGGTGATCGGTTACAAAATGCTTTCAAGGGTGATTTTTAATGAAGAAGTTTTATTCATAGACCATTGATCTCCCTACAGTAATCAAACTTCCATGGAGTTTTTTCTTTCTTTTTTTCTGATCAAAACTTCTATGGAATTTGTTTGTCATCATTTTCTAGTCACTCTGATATTCAACTATAAATCAAAAACTCGTGCCTGTTGGTTATTAGTTCTAGCCACCAAATGGGAAGGAGAGCTTCTTCTTGTTGTTGCCGATACTTTTAAATTCGTTCACCATCCCAAGCACCACAAACACGTTGGAACTGCATACCCAGGTAAGAAACATGAAAAGTGTTCAAATGGATTATTTTGCAGCCTCGCACTTCCATGATAGGCTTGCAACCTATCATCCCTGTCAAAATTGAGCACTAAATTTTAGTCAGAATTAAACACGGATCCAACCCTCTAATTCCAGAGAGTAACACCAACATAATTCCAGACAATAAGACGAACAAAAATACTAAAAGTGAGACTACACAAAGAGAAAAATACTAAAAGTGAGACTACACAAAGAGTAGTCAACATATATTATACGCACTCAAAGAAGAGTTGTTGACAATAACCAAAATTCAAAAGTTGCTTGGCCATGATTTGCTGTTAAAAAGAATAATGATGCAGTATGCCCTGCATCAAATTGGAGATATGATGCTTACCACAAAAGCAAGGAAGCTACCAAGTTGTTTATACGTGCATCGTGTGAGCATGGGTGTAATACTTTGTGTAGCCTAAGTAGCAAGTTCTGAAATACATAAGTAATGGTTCGGGAAATTTTTCAGAATGCTCACATGGTGAAACCATGAAAGCAATGATTCTAAACCGAAAATGGTTAAACTTTTTAGGACTTCAATTATATATAAAATGTAACGCAAAGGTCAAGTATTTACTTACAACAAACTCAACGGTATAATAAGAGAACCCCAATGGTAGCGAGCTTTGATGTTAAACAACATAAAATTACCTATTCGGACTACCACGGAAGTTAAACCTATGCATTTATGTCCAAGCTTTGATGTTTTTGCTCATATAAGTAACAAAAATTGGGAAATTTGGACACAGATTAACAAACCCTGTTCAACTAATTTGTGGAGAAATAGAAATTGAGAAAGTGGGAATGTTATAAATACCCTCCATTTTGGTTGACCTTACACAAATACCCCCGAGGGGTAAAAATTAAGTTTTTTGGAATCAACTTGAGAAAGTTGCTTCCACTTTTCGGAAGCAACTTGTATCAAGTTGCGTCCACTTCTGGAAGCAAGTTGTGCTAGTTGTGTCCACTTCTGGAAGAAACTTGTGCTAGTTGCTTCCACTATTAAGAAGGTAGGGGTATTTTTTTAAATTGAATAAGGGTATATTTCAAGAGGTAGATTTTGAGGGGTATTTAAATAATGTTCCCGTTGAGAAATAATGTGCTCATATAGTAAATGTCGATATTGTTATTGAATAACAAACCATCCAAAATCCCGATATAGCCAGGGTTGGTGTGTATGCTATTAGGGTATCAAAATAAGAAATTTAGATCTGCGAAAAACGGACTAAAGAGGAATAAATTGAATCAGTCTCATGACCAACTTGATGCAGCTGCAAAAGGGGTGTATACATTGAATATGGATTTTTGCTCATCTCCCCCATACTAAAGTTTTTCTGATTCGTTTATCAATATTAGATATGAAAGCAAGTCATCCATTCAATCTAGCATGTACATTTAAGTTGACATAATAAACATCATTTCTAATGCTTACCAGCCCCAAAACCATGCCCAAAGCCGACTCCGCATCCCACACCTGCTTCAATATTCTTAGCTCCAAACCTTCTTTAACTCAAAATGATACCAAAAAAACAAAAACATAAGAAAATGCAGATTGAAAACATTTCAAAAATCCACAATTCCTTTTTAATCCTATAAAATTAAAACTTACAGTGCTGTACACATGTCTTCTAGCACCGAAAAAGAATCAGTTGCACCTCTAGTCGCACTTATTACCTGTTGAAACGCTGGTATTACCCCTAAATTCAAACAAATTGCATCTCAAATTAAACACAAACTCAAACAACTTCTGCAACAAATTGATGAAATGACTGAAACAAAAACCCATTTTTATTTGTATTACCAATTGATTTGAGCTGAGGGTTTTCCCCATTATTATTAGGTTTTGGAAGTCTCCAAAAATTCATCATCAACAATGTACAGAAACTCAACAAATTGAAGAATTTAGAAAGAAAGAAACAAAGAGGTTTACCTAGGACATGATGATGATGATGCACTCACACTTTCTTGCTTCTCTTATGAATTACACCCCTACTGGCGTCGGCCGTGATTAATTTTGAATGTTCATATTGTCTTGGTAAGTAAAAATTGGGGATTTAGGGTTCGCAATTCCTCACCTCTTTTAATTCACTCTTTCTTTCAGTGTTTTTCGTTGGATTGTAGTCTCTAGATCTAGATTTCAGTTAGGAGAGGATTTGGTTATGCACACCTGAGAAGAGAAGAGAGGAAGAAAAACAATGGAGGCGAATTCGATTCTGCTGCTTTAGACGGAGAAGGATACAATCCAACGACCCGGGTCAAAAGTACGGGATTATCAAAAGTACGTTCACCAACGAAACATACGGCGACGAAAAGAACGTGCATATACCAAGATTGGTTAGCGTTTTTTGGTTTGGCTTGCCCCCATTAAAGGGGGCGGAGATGGCAAATATTTTAGCCAATAGTTCAAAGTAAGATCTATGGATCTGTACGACTGTACTAGTTAAGGACCCAATAACAACATGGTACAGCAAACTCAAAACCAGTTATTGGTCAATGAACAAATTACCAAAGATAAAGGATGTAGATCAATCCTGTAGTGAGCGCAAACATAATGACCAAGGATGCATTCTACAGAGTCTAGCAGACCAAATTTAGTTCAAGCTCTTAGGATCATTGATCTGATTCAAGGTGACTAATGCATAGTATTTCTTTTCAAACCATGATTCACTGCCCCATAACATGGTGAAATTTAGAAAATATTTAACTCATGGACATCAATCTAATTGTATACGTATTCATCGAGAGTTTTCATATTGCAACCACACGTAATACCTTAAACATTTACTCATTTTCTAGGTCATCCAGTAAAATAAATTTAGGAACATGCATGCTAATCAAGGACAAAACATATAGCTTACAATTACATCCCTTGAAAATATTTTTATCTACTTACAAAATATGGTTCCCTGTAAACTCGATTTAGATTTCTAGCTAGTACAAAATTACTATTCCTCTCATTCAGAATTCGCACAATACTCATGTATAATTTGACAACTATTTGCCTGTACAACTATTCACCAGTCCGTACATAAAACTATCGAACTCCCACACAAGCTAGATAAATGCTAGCTAGCAAATCAGTACAGCATGTACTTTACGTAGTTGTTCCTAAAGAAAGCAAATAACCTAAGAAATAAGACGCACCCATAAGCAGTAGTCAACGAAAATTAGCTTTATAAAGTAACCACATACTGAGATAAAGTACGTGAACAGGATGTAGAGAATACCCATTTTACAAAACATACCCACAGTTTGTTTAAGGTTTTCAGTAGTTAACGTTATCCGATCGTCTTGAAAATTTTACAGTAGCCATATTACACAGGACGTAACAACATATTTAAAAATCACATCAAACTAACGGTTTGATGAGGAGATAAGAGCATCGGAAGCTGACTGCTCGTAATACAAACCTGCAGAAAGCAGTCGTGATTCACTCACAATTTAGGGTACCTAAAATGATCGGAACATCATGAAATTTTTACACTGATTTATCTATATTAAATTGAACAACATACTAAATTTTCAGCTCAATCTAATACACAGATAATGAGAATTGTTAAGATTAGTTGACTGTCCAGGATTACAATCCTGCAGAACGCAGTAATAATTTATTCACTCTTTTCAGTAGTAAACGTGACCTGATCGTCTTGAAATTTTAACCAAACGTTTACCACACAGTGAAATATTACCCATAAAGTTTTCATTATAATCCAACCGACGGATCTCAAGATATCAGTAGAATGAAAACATACCTTTTAGGGTTTACAAGTGAAAAGAAAAGGAAGTGATAAAAAATCTCTTCAATACAACATGCATCAAGCGAGACTACACAAACCCATTTCATGACATGAAGTTTAATGCAAGATTCATAAGAAAATCCCCAAAGTTCATAACAAGAACCCAAAATTCTCAGATTTTGTACCAAGAACGAAATCAAATCCAAATCATTACCAATCAAGTTCAAATCAAATCTCCGAGTAACAGTGCCCTTACCTTTGCTTGTAAACCAACTCTGTACCTTGAAATCAACAACTCCATATCACTTGCCTCACCAACCTTTCAAACAATTTGTTCCAGTTCTTGGTTTGAGAAAGACGGAACCGAAAATCGTTTGAAAGAAATAGGAGCACAGGGAAAAGAAAGATATCACGCTCTGACTTTACCAACAAACTTCTTAAGGTTCTTCCATTAGAAAATCCCTGCTTACAACCCTCCCCCAAAAGAGAAGAAGAAAACTCGGTTTCTTGTTGTTATCATTCATAATGGAAAAACCCTAAAGTGCCCTTAAATGATCCAATGACAAGCACGTGTACAGTGAGGTGTCAAGATGCATTGGTTACTATTATAGCACCCAAAGCTTTAGAACAGGACAGACTCTCTATTAGGCACAAACATTTATTATTGAGGCATCCTAAAAGTGTTAAGGCTAAGTCTTATGGTGCGCTAATCTAACAGCTAGATTACCACGTCAGCTAGGACTACCTCCTAAGTTTTATGGGAGTGCTAATCTAGCTGACTACCTCCTAAGTCTTATGGGAGTGCTAATCTAGCAGCTAGATTAGCAGTCCATGTCAGCCCAGCGATATGAATGGTTCAACGCTTTAAATCTCTGCCGTCAGATTAAAAGATATATCGCCCAGCGCTGAACCATTCAGCGAAAAGGTGTTTTTTTTGACGCTGAATCATTCGGCGAAACTATCTAGCTTCTAGTTCACATGCTAGCAACTGGTAGGAGAGAGAACTAGTGTTAACTTTTAGGCCACACTTTTTTTTGAATTGCAACACTTAACTGCTAATCTAGCACCTTCAATCTAGCCCATAAGACTTAGCCTAAAAGCACTTGATAAATATAATTTTAAGCACCCTAGATGCAGAATTTAACAAACGAGTTAAGTTAAACCCGATAAAGAGTCCGGGGTCTCACAATTTTGCTCAAGAACAAGCAGGAGCTGAACCGTTCAGATGACAACTGTTTTGGTTAAAAATATGATAAAGGATTTTGTAGTTGTATTTGATCAATTGTCTGTTGCCAAAAGGGATCTCAAACTTCTCAATTCGGAACTGGGAAAAGCCTCTGAAGACCTCGGCTCTCTTAAAACGCAAGTCGTAGACTACATATGATATTGTTTCTATTATGTTATCTAGGAAAAAAAATTGAGGATTTTTATTCTTGAGAAGGATAACTAGGATTTGGTATAGCAAAGATTGTGATTACACATAGCTATTTCCAACGTTATTCATCTTGCATGTTTTTAGATTTATTTATTTAAATTTTAGAGTTGTTGGAAGATGAACTTGCAGTATGTAATCATTATTGGTTTAATTATTGCAAAATTCTTATGAAATATTGTGCCTTTACGTTCTCGTGAATCGAGCTAATATTTCATATATGCTCAGAAGTTAAATCTATTATGTTTTTATAAACAGGAAAATAGAACAAACTCTTTAAGATTTTTCTCGCAATATTGATCTTATTGTGATCTCACTTCTATATTTTTGCTGCTTGACACACTCCGTAAGATTCTCTTATGTTGAGTAAAATCGAGTAAAATTTGTCTCGTTGTTCGTAACTGGCATTGAGATTAATTTATGTTGATACTGGATACAAATCCTTGTGATTTGTTAATGTCTGCCAAATCCTTCTTTTTCACAAAATTAAGGTAACTCATATTATTCTCTTGGGAATGACATTTTATAGGGGAGAGTTCTTAAATGAACTTGTGCTTAATTGCTACATCTTTGTGGGGAGTGTGGCTGTGGAATTATAAAGGAGATGCTTGTATCTTTTTAATCTCCTAGAATGAGCGCTAAGTATTTATTACTATGTGATATCATCTAAATAAGTTGATATGAGGAGTTACATTCTAACTATGTTATTATGTAGTATCTCCATCTTCCTTAAACTTGAGATATCTTTTGATTGTATTCATTATGATCCCGCGATTTTTGTACCTTTGTTAATTTTATTGACAAAAAGGGGGAGAATTATTTAGTAGTTTCATATTACATATATATGGTTTACGAATCATTATGTTAGTGGGAGTGAACCATTTGAGCAATAGGTTTACCTATTAAACAAAAGATGTAAGTATTGATTAAGGGGGAGAAACATATCACCATAGTATTACTTCAGAGTTGTACAATTGAACTTTGGAGAAAGGATAATAATATTATGTTGTGTAGAACAACAATTGGGAATATTATTTTCAAAGTTGTTATCGCTATGGAATCGGTTCTTCAACAACAACGATAGTGAGTTTAACACGTTCAAAATCATTGCGACTTGGAACAGAGAAGAGTTCAAGGAGATTGAAGAAACCAAGGAAATCAAGGCATGATGGATCGAGGAGTTTTTTCAAACTTTATTTTGTTATCCATATGTATTAAATAATTTTGTCAGTAAAATTGACAAAGGGGGAGATTGTTAGAGCATTGCTCGGTCGAACTCACAAGTGTTGCTATATCAAGCTTGTTGTCAAATTTAGTTGTCAAAACTATATCTTGATTTCTAGTCTACAAATAGTTAAGTCTCGTTCTAGGATAGAGGTAGTTGAGAAACGAGCCAATGATCATTTGCGTTCTACCATTTTAAGGCGAATATCAACCGAAGCCTTTGGAGAACTTCATCAACAAAAGGTAAGTGAAGACTAAACCACCTATTTCTCAAGTTATATTCACCTTCCTATCTTTGGGACGATTGTCGCATAACTAATTAGACTAGCTTGCATGGACAAGAATTTCGAGTCGAGAACTATTTATTTAGTTTACGAATTTCTCGAAATATAATGACTAATCTTAATGAACATTTGTTCATACTTGATTAAATTTTGGTGGAGAACAATTTATTATTCGGAACCAAATCATGATTCGAGTTTATCATTCGAAAATAGCCTGGAACAGTGATATGTGTCATTGATGTTATTCAGGAATGTTTCGAATTGATTTAGAGAAATATAGAACTACTATATTCGGAACACAAGACAGTGTTATCAGTCTTAAAAACTGAGAAAACTGTTATATGTCTGAAGTCGTGGTTCGTGTATTCGTACATGTAGCGGAGTAGCTATATATCGACTTTCAGATTTGTGTGATATGCATATTCATGTGTACATCATGGGAAAATCTGTTTGTTTCGTGATCCGGATAGGAATGCATATTCGTATGCAAATCATTTTGGAACTGTGGTAAGGGAACCGGGTTAAAATAATAAAATCGGTATGCGAGCCAAAACAGTCCTATGTTCTAGAACCAGTTTAGTACCCAAACCGGTATGTGAACTGAAAAAGTTATGTGAACTCCAGAACCTATTGAAAGTCTTAAGTTTGCAAACCAGTACGTGAACTGAAAAAGTTCTATCAACTCCGGATCTTTGAGTTGCACCTAAAGTTTGCAAACTGGTATGTGAACTGCAAAAATATGTCAACTCCGGAACTCGTTATTCCATATAAGTTTGCAAACCGGTTCGCGAACTATGACTCAGCCGATTCACGAACGATTTAAGTAATTATACTTTGTACATTTACCAACTATGTCGATTAAGATTCAAGTGTAACTAAATTATTTTTTTGAAGTGATTTGCATTTGATCGATTCACTAATTAACACTATGTTAGAGCACTGCACGGTCGAACTCGCAAGCGTTGCTATCTCAAGCTTGTTTGTCAAGTTTAGTTGCCAAAACTATAAGTCTTGATTTCTAGTCTACTTATAGCTAAGTCTCGAACAAGGATAGTAAGTGTAGTTGAGCTCTAGACCCCACGGCGTTCATCATACAAAGACGAAGAACTACTCAAGGAAAATGTGGAACTTCATCCACAAAAAGGTATGTGGATACTTGAGCTTATCTATCACTCAAAAGTATATCTACTCTATCTCTTATCTTGAGACAAAAGTCGTATTGCTATATAGACTTCGATTATACACATTTGCTATTTCGATCCGAGTTTATCTCGCTTATCTATTTCTCGAAATATGTGTTGGTAAGCTTTCGCTTTGGTCAAGTTCATCTTTACTCGTGACGAAAGTCATGTTGATTATTTCAATCTCTTGAAAATCGATTTGATGAAAAATAGTTTGTGAATAACAACTATATAACATCCTCTAAGAATGTTTCAATGATTGAAATGAGAGTTTAGAATATATAACCTTGAACGGATATAAACATTATATGTGAACTCATACTTGTGTAAGTCCAAAATTCTTGAAGCAAAGTATGCGTACTTTACTGGTTTAGGATGACCGGAGCTAAGTCCGCGTACTGTCGGAAGTTCACAACCCGTGAATTTCTGCTGGAGTTTGTGAACTGAAAACAAGCTCAATCCGGGTTCTTAAGAATGCGTACACGTATGCGTACTTAAGTGGGTTGTTTTCTAAAACGGTTTATTCGTGAACTAAGACATTTATAAATTAAGGAATGCATATTTGCAAACCATGGCTATAATGTTCATGAATCGATTCGAGTGAATCAAAATCGTTTTTGCTTCGATTGTGTCTTGTATACTTCTATGAGATCTAAGCAATTGAACAACTCTCTAACTAGTTCTTTTGAGTCATTTGAACTAGTTATGGTGAAGATGAATAAGGTTGATATGAAAGTGCTCATATGGCTAACCATTGGTTAACTATTGTTGAACCAACTAGGTGTACACGTTTTGGTACGGCCCAAACCTAAATGAACGTGCATTTCATTTGTGTATGACAAGCTAAGTTCGATCTAATAGTTGAAAGATATTAACTCGAATCTAATCAGGTTTTCATCTAACGGTGAATATTGAATGCTTTGTTACCAAGGTAACTTAGATTGCAAACCCTGATTTGGAGACTATATAAAGGAGAACTCTAGCAACTGGGAAACATAATCCCCACACCTCCTGTGTGATACTAGTTGTATAAGCTAAAGTCGATTCTCCTTTAACCTTAGGTTTCTATCAAGACCCTGTAGGTTAATGATGTGATTTTTAAGTTGTAGTAAAAATGATTCGAACTCTAAGACTTGTGAAGATTCGAGTTTTTAAATTTAATAAAAATTATATACAAAAATATTAACAAAGTGGGCGAGAGGTACCAGGGCTTAGGATTCCACCAGATTCATTTCTTAAGGTTCAAATAATAATTCTTTTAACAATTATAGCTCAATAAAAAAAAAAAAAAAAAAAAAAAAAAAAAAGTGGCTCTTATTTTTGCCAAGATAGATTCTCAAAATATTAGATGTAAATGTTAAGCATGGGACATCAAATCACCTAAGCTAAGCATGACCCATCTAATCAAATGACAACTAATTAATTCAAATCATAATTTCAATTAAAATTAGTGCAAAAGTCATGAAAAGAATTAAATATAATTACCTTAGTGTGAAATAAGGCTTCCTCCATCGCCCCAATGTTGGGGTTTAGCTCATCATAGTAAACGTGCTCTCAAAATATTTATTTAGGCTCAAAATGGTTTACAAAGATGAAATAAAGAGAAAATGGTGTAAAACAGGATTTTGCGACGTACAAAAATCGTCACAAAATGAACGATAAAAGATAAGTGCTGTAAACACTGTTCCACAGTCGCTGGAAAGGAGTTGGGAACTGTCGCAATCAAGCGACAGTTTGCAACGACTTTCCTTTACAGGCTTTTGTTCTTCGTGTTCTTGAGTTGCAGCAGCAGAAAACTTTTCCTGCAACTCGTGATTTCTTCGCTCCGTAGCCTCCAAAACTTCCCCAAACTCTCCACTCCCCTTCTATATGACCTGGGTAATCTATTTATACCCGAAAGATGCATGAATCTCCTCCATAACTTCAAAAAATCTTCTCTTTATTATTTTTATTCTCACGGCAATAATTTCCTATTTTAGATTTTCTACGCGTTTGCAGCTGGATTAATCTCCAAATATAACTTATTTACGCTCCATACTGTTGCTCTAGTCATCATACACATTCAAAACACGTTCAAATTCCCCAAAACTCATGCAATCCCGTGAAATATTTCTCTCATGCACGTGCTGCCCTGTTTTGCTCCATGACACGATTCATCCAATTCTGATCCAAACGAACACCCATACCAGCTTTCTATAGTCATATCACGTCTACCCACTAAGTTTCAGGGATTGAATCTCACTAAATCACGTCCAAACATCCGATCGAAATTTTGCTTAAGAAGAAATGGTTTTCCCGCCAAAATTTATTTTTTGAATTTGAGAAGAAGATGTCCTCCCCCTAATCCTGCACGGGTGTCCCTTTAGCACTTGTCTTATGGGGTGCAAGTTGTAATTTTTGGGCGTATATAGTAATTTTTCCGGGGTTCCTCCGACACATTTTTGGGGTGCATCCGGTGCATTTCTGGGGTGCCTTTAGTACTCTATCCTGGGGTGTAAAACACCCCTTTTCGAGCCAATTTCGTCGCAAGAGCTTATTCCCTAGAAAAGACTTAAAACAACTTTATTAGGAATAAAATGAGTCCTAGATAATATAGTTATGGGTGAAAATGTGTCACACTTACGTGCTTATCAGTTAACGACTTGAAGACTTCATTGGGATTGTGAAGCCAAACCCAACTATTTTCTCTGTAGTTGCGTGATCTGATCTTGCTATTTCTATCGTATTTGAGTACAATCGTAAGATTGGCTTGAGATTAATTTGTCTGATAGGCAAGATAGAAAAGTAGTCACAAACACCTTCATCTCATCATTTGTGATTCCGTAATATCTTGTTTCGCTAGTCGATTAAGATTATTGTGAGGTGATTTATAATTCTAGGTTGTTCTTCGGGAATATAAGTCCGGGTTATCGATTGGTTCCTGTTCACCTTGATTTATCAAAAGACGGAACAAAACTCGTAGGTATTTTTGTGGGAGACAGATTTATCTATTCCTGTAGACTTTTCTGTGTGAGACAGATTTGTTTATTAAAGTCTTCGACTTTGGGTCGTAGCAACTCTTAGTTGTGGGTGAGATCAACTAAGGGAATCAAGTGCGTACTATCCTGCTGGGATCAGAGATGTAAAGAGCGCAACTGTACCTTGGATCAGTGTGAGATTGATTGGGGTTCAAATACAGTCCAGGTCGAAGTTAGTTTGTAGTAGGCTAGTGTTTGTAGCGGTTTAATACAGTGTGTGTTCAATCTGGACTAGGTCCAGGGTTTTTTTTGCATTTGCGGTTTCCTCGTTAACAAAACTTCTGGTGTCTGTGTTATTTCTTTTCTGCATTATATTTTGTTATATAATTGAAATATCACAGGTTGTGCGTTGAATCGATCAATTGGTAAATCCAACCTTTGGTTGTTGATTGAAATTGATTGATCCTTGAACATTGGTCTTTGGTACCGTTCAAGTTATTTCTCTTGTATTCAATCAGGCTCGCAGATTTCTATTTGTTTAAGTGAGGATTGAATTGAGAAATTGAGATATAACTCTTTGATATACTTTTTATTAAGATTGAGTCTGACTGTCTAGTTGATTCTCTTAAAAGTATATTGGAGTTAGTCCATACATATTGCTAAGCGAAATATTGGGTGAGGTTGTTGTACCCCCACTTTTTCAATTGGTATCAAAGCTGGCAAACACTATAAACCTAATAAGTTTGTGTTTGACTGATCCTTAAAGTTTGTCCTTATGGGAAAATTCTTTGGGAAACTTGCTCTTGGCATCTGTAACACACGCCAGCACTCCTTAAAGATTGTTCAGAGATTATTATGGACCAGACCTATGGTTTCTCATGATAGCCTCATTTCATCTAAGACTTTGGAAATGTTAGATGATGAGAAACAATCTAAAGGAAAAATTACAAAAGAAATAAAGATTGATAAAACGCTCTTTATGCTCAAAGATATGGAATCTCACTAGATTAACTCTTAATCTTTTTGAGGAATACTATCGCGATGGGTCAATTGACAAAGATCTATTTAGAGCATTTGGAAACGTTTTTAGATTCTTAGAAAAGCTTAACTCGGTTAAGAATAAGAATCGATCTGATAAATGTTCGGTACATGTAAAATCATGCAATCATGATGTGCGAACTAAACACATTGTCAACACCGGTGGGTCCAGTAAAATGGGTTCTCGTGTTGACACAAGTGTAAGACATTGGAAAAATCTTTTTTATAGTCATATGAAAAGGAAGCTAGGAACCTCTGTTAACCCTGATTATCATCATTACTATGATTATATCACTGGTACTGTTCACAAATATCAACCAGAAGTAGTGCATGAGGATCTCTCTGCACATCTCGCCACTTGGTAACTTGTTGGCATTACCCCATTTGTATATATCTTGAGATGGGGCAAGAAACGGTTTGATTTGTTTGTACCTGGGTTAATTTTTCTTTTTCTACTGCAAAGTCGCTTTGCACATTTGTGTGCCTTCGCGAGTTGCATAACCTTGGTGTTTGATCACCTAAAGAAATCACACATTCCTTTTGTGTGTAGCGGTTCTATACCGGGTCCAAGCCCATTTTTGGGTATATAAAAGGGGTGTACGTGTACCTTCTTCTTCATCCCCTCTTGTCCGCGTACGTGAACGTGTTAGGGTTTTTATGGTTCCTCCATTAATCATTCTTGGAGATCAAAAGGTGAAAAGGGGTTTTCAAGGAACATTTCAAGTAAGTCAATTCTTCCTCTAATCTCTTAATTTCTAGATCTCATGAAGAATTTCAAAGTTTCAAAAGAGGGTTCAAAAAATTTGGTTTCTTCATCTTCTTCTAGCATGAATTTACTAATAGATCAAAGTTCCATTAGAATTAGATTTGTCAATGATTCTTGTGAAAAGGTTTTTGAAAGGATTTCTTCAAATGGGTTCAATCTATAAAAGATGTTGGACTTTACTAGTGGGCGTAAAGAGGATTTGATTTGTTTTGAAAAATTCAATCTTGGTAATATCTTTGATGGTCTTGGAGAAGGTTTTGACACTCTTACAAGAATCTTCTATGCTAACATCTATGATGCTAATTGTGATGACATGGAATTCAAAACCATGATAAATATACAAAGAATTCTTGTAAATAGAGAGTTGATTTCAAGGATTACTGATGTGTTTTGTAGTTGTAGTGGTAAAAAGATTCGTTGCTCGAACTTGTGAAGGATTTTTTTAGACTTAAATTAAACTCAACAATTCAAATAAGCTATATCAAAAATATAAAGAAAATACCGATACTATGGATTCCACCATTGACCAATTAAGTGATAAACTCTAATCAATATTCATGCAATTTTTTCTTTTAAAGTGATTCTAATATTTTGCCTCTAATAGACTTTTGAAGTAATAGTTGTAAACACAAAGCATGAAACATCAAAAGTTTTAAAACCTAGCATTTTACATCAAAACAACTCACAACTACTCAATAAAAATCAATTTTCCTATATTAGTTCTATGCAAATAATCATATAAAAATATTGCAAAAAATAATTAAAATAGAATTATACCACTTTTCATGGAACAATGGCTTCCTCCGTCGCCTCGGCTAAGGGGTTTAGCTCCTCATATTAATCATGTTCTCAAAATACATGTTTATAGCTTAAAAATTGATTAAAAGAGTAAAAGAATACACTGTAGTCGCTGAAAGTCTAAAACAGAAGACTGAATCGTTGCTGAAGGGTTTCGGTCATTGCAGACAGGAACGATAGGCGTTTATTGTCACTGAAATAAGTCTGCTCCTGCGACTGTTGCATGTGCGTCTTATGTTCTTTGTGTCTTCTTTTTCGCAACAGCAGAACAAAATTTTGTCTTTGATTTTCTTTGCTTCTCTAGTGCTCTAAACCTCTCCAAAGTGTACCTAACCCTTCTTAGGACTTTCACCACCCTATATATACCTCACAGGTCGGCTTAAACTCGACGAAAATCTCCTTTTCTTCCACCAAAAGTCTCGGACTTTCTCATATATTTCTCACCTTCTTTTCACGGAAATAATCCTTCGGGATTTACTCTTTTTCCTTTCTTTCACGCCTCTGTTGCTGTTTAAAAAACTTCTCTAACTGATATAGAGAATCTGCAGAGATATTCTCCATCCAAGAAATCCAAATGTTTCCGAAAATAATCCACCTTCCCTGTTTCACAGAATTACCGAAAATAAGAGGATTTGATTCCTCTTTTTATCTCCCAAAACACGTCACATTCCCTGTTTAATCGTAACAAGCCCATAATGATCCATATCCGTGAAAAAAAAATCCAACAGAATTGCACCCAAATCGCTGCCAGAAAGTTACGCAGCGTGAACTTTAAATTCCCTCCAAAAGTGAAATTCAAACGAAGGGGATGACCTCCCCTTATCCGGACCAGGGGTGTGAATAGCAAGTGGATACCCCTTAGTAATCTGGGTGCCCCTTAGTAATTTTCTCCCATGAGCACAAAAACCACTTTTCGAGCCAATTTTGCCGCAAAAGCCCATTTTTCCAAAAACACCTACACAGAGATAAAATATCAAAATTAGTACAAAAATGGGTACTAACAATATACACAATAGAGATGAAAATAGACACATAAATGCGTCTATCAATTACCAAAATTCCCCTAGGGAGCTTTCGCCTACCAAGACCTAATCATGAAAGACCTTCTTATGAAACCATTTATATTGGTCTCTGTGGTAAGAGTGTTGATTGGAATATGGGAAAATTTCCTACTAATAATCTAAATCTTTCTTTGATGCCCTTTGGTAAACTTGGTATATCTAATCTTTGTCCCTCAACAATTGTGAATTCTCGTTGGAGTCGTGAGTTTGCGGAATTGGTCTATTTCCTTGAGTTGGGAACTCAAAGTCTTGACATTTGTGGGTTTATCATTTATCAAATGTTGTCAATGACGACTCCCAACAAGAAGTTAGGCTATCCATGCTTGATTGAGCAAATTTGTCGCACCTTCTCTATTACTCCAATTGGCAACTTCATTGGAACTCCCAAGCTTGTTCTCCCGTGTACTTTCAAACGTATGAAGGAGAATGCTTGCAAGAGAAAAAGATGTGACACCTCTGATGGCTCATGTGATACTTCCTCCATGAATCTTCTTCAGCAAATTCTTAAAGGAGTTGAAAAGATTAATGCCAAGGTAAGGTGTGTGCAAGAACAGTTACTTGTGATTGCTACTAAGTTTCCATAAATCGAGGATGACATGGATAAGATTCAAGCCACTCTTATGGTCTTCGATGATGAAGATGATGATTAGTTTTTCGTGCTTTATCAGTTTTTGGGTTTAAAATTTGGGTTGATTTTGTCTAGGAAACTTCTTCTGAGAATTTATTCTTGTGTTTTTAAGAAAGATAACTAGGGTTTGGGATAGCCGTTTTTGTGATTACACATAGCTATTTCCAATGATTTTAATCTTGCAATGTTTTTAGATTTATTTGTTTAAATTCTAAAGTTGATTTGGAAGATGATTTTGCAGTATTAATCTTTATGGTTTTATATGTTGCAACTTGTTATGGGATATGTGTGTTTGCATCCGTGAACTGTGATTGTCCCATACGTGGTCAAAAGTTAAAGTCTTTCATATGTCGGTATGCAAGTATTGATAAAAGATTGAATGAACTTTTGACAAACAAAAGATAAACCTATTATGTTATTATGCAAATATTGATGGAAGATAGGATGAGCTTTTGTTTACAAAGATTAGGTCTATTATATGTCATTGTGCAAATGGTGATAAAGAATAGAATGAATCTTTGTTTATTCCGCAGTATTGATCTTCCCTGATCCATATTCTTATGTTATATACTGTGCGGCTCCTTAAGTTCTCTTATGTGAGCATTTCCGATTAAATTAATCATAGGTTAGCTTGTGGTTAATTTAATTGAGTTTTTTGGATACAAATTCATATTCTTATGTAGTTTGTTAATGTCCAAAGAAATCCTTCTTTTCTTGTGAAAGCAGGGTCGCTCTTGTTGTTTTTTCGGGAATGACATTATATGGGGGAGAGTTCTTAATTGAACTTGTGCTTAATTGCCAAATCTTTGTGGGGAGTGCGGCTGTGGAATATTATAGGGGTTATCTTGTATCTTTATAAACTCCTTGATGAATGCATTTAGTTTCGACTATATGATTACATCTAAAAAGTTGGTATGTACTTTCTTTTGGTCATGAAGTGTCTTTATGGAAATTTCATTAGGATCCCACTAGTTTTCATACCATTGCAAATTTTATTGACAAAAGGGGGGAGAATTAATGTGTAGTTCACACTATAAATACATATGGTTTTCGGATCATTATGTAATGGGAAATGGTTTCCATGTGAGATGGATTATTGACTAAGGGGGAGTGATACATATCACCATAGTATTGTTGTAGAAGTTGTGATACAATTGAACTTTGATGTTGTGTAATAATACCATGACACTGTGTAACAATGATTGAGAGCTATTGTTTTCTCATTGTTATGGCTACGGATCTTCAACAACGGTGATGCTGAATTGAATATCTTTGGAATCATTGGAGTAATTGGAAGTGACGAAGATTTCGAGTAATGTTGAAGAACCAAGGAGTCAAGCATGTGGATGAGAAGCTGCAAAGTTTATTTATTTTGTATTCCATATGTATTGATAGTTTTGTCACTAAAATTGACAAAGGGGGAGATTGTTAGAGCACTTCTCGGTCGAACTCGCAAGCGTTGCTATCTCAAGCTTGTTTGTCAAGTTTAGTTGCCAAAACTATAAGTCTTGATTTCTAGTCTACTTATAGCTAAGTCTCGGACTAGGATAGTAAGTGTAGTTGAGCTCTAGAATCCACGACGTTCATCATACAAAGACGAAGAACTACTCAAGGAACAAGTGGAACTTCATCGACAAAAAGGTATGTGGAGACTTGAGCTTATCAATCACTCAAAAGTCTATCTACTCTATCTCCTATCTTGAGAAAAAAGTCGTATTGCTATATAGACTTCGATTATACACATTTGTTATTTCGATCCGAGTTTATCTCGCTTATCTATTTCTCGAAATATGTGTTGGTAAGCTTTCGCTTTGGCCGAGTTCATCTTTACTCGTGACGAAAGTCATGTTGATTATTTCAATCTCTTGAAAATCGCTTTGATGAAAAATAGTTTGTGAATAACAACTATATAACATCCTCTAAGAATGTTTCAATGATTGAAATGAGAGTTTAGAATATATAACCTTGAATGAATATAAACATTGTATGTGAACTCATACTTGTGTAAGTCCAAAATCCTTGAAGCAAAGTATGCGTACTTTACTGGTTTAAGACCGGAGCTAAGTCCGTATACTGTCGGAAGTTCACATCCCGTGAATTTCTGCTGGAGTTTGTGAACTGAAAACAAGCTCAATCCGGGTTATTAAGAATGCGTACACGTATGCGTACTTAAGTGGGTTTTTTTTTCTAAAAACGGTTTATTCGTGAACTAAGACATTTATAAATTAAGGAATGCATAATTGCAAACCATGGCTATAATGTTCATAAATCGATTCGAGAACTCTCTAACTAGTTCTTTTGAGTCATTTGAACTAGTTATGGTGAAGATGAATAAGGTTGATATGAAAGTGCTCATATGGCTAACCATTGTTTAACTATTGTTGAACCAACTAGGTGTACATGTTTAGGTATGGTTACCCAAACCTAAATGAACATGCATTTCATTTGTGTATGACAAGCTAAGTTCGATCTAACGGTTGAAAGATATTAGCTTGAATCTAATAAGGTTTTCATCTAACGGTGAATATTGAATGCTTTGTTACCAAGGTAACTTAGATTGCAAACCCTGATTTGGAGACTATACAAAGGAGAACTCTAGCAACTGGGAAACCTAATCCCCACACCGATTGTGTGATACTAGTTGTATAAGCTAGAGTCGATTCTACTTTAACCTTAGGTTTCTATCGAGACCTTGTAGGTTAACAACTTGAAGACTTTATTGGGATTGTGAAGCCAGACCCAACTATTTTCTTTGTAGTTGTGTGATCTGATCTTGCTGTTTCTATCGTATTTGATTACAATCATAAGATTGGCTTGAGATTAATTTCTCTGATAGGCAAGATAGAAAAGTAGTCACAAACACCTTCGTATCATCATTTGTGATTCCGCAATATCTTGTTTCGCTAGTCGATTAAGATTATTGTGAGGTGATTGATAATTCTAGGCTGTTCTTCGGGAATATAAGTCAGGGTTATCGATTGGTTCCTGTTCACCTTGATTTATCAAAAGACGGAACAAAACTCGTAGGTATTTCTGTGGGAGACAGATTTATCTATTCCTGTAGACTTTTCTGTGTGAGACAGATTTGTTTATTAAAGTCTTCGACTTTGGGTCGTAGCAACTCTTAGTTATGGGTTAGATCAGCTAAGGGAATCAAGTGTGTAGTATCCTGCTTGGATCAGAGATGTAAGGTGCGCAATTGTACCTTGGATCAGTGTGAGATTGATTGGGGTTCAATTACAGTCCAGACCGAAGTTAGTTTGTAGTAGGCTAGTGTCTGTAGCGGCTTAATACAATGTGTGTTCAATCTGGACTAGGTCCTGGGGTTTTTCTGCATTTGCGGTTTCCTCGTTAACAAAACTTCTGGTGTCTGTGTTATTTATTTTCCGCATTATATTTTGTTATATAATTGAAATATCACAGGTTGTGCGTTAAATCGATCAATTGGTAAATCCAACCTTTGGTTGTTGATTGAAATTGATTGATCCTTGAACATTGGTCTTTGGTACCGTTCAAGTTATTTCTCTTGTATTCAATCAGGCTCGCATATTTTTATTTGTTTGAGTGAGGATTGAATTGAGAAATTGAGATATAACTCTTTGATATACTTTTTATTAAGATTGAGTCTGACTGTCTAGTTGATTCTCTTAAAAGTATATTGGAGTTAGTCCATACAGATTGCTAAGCGAAATATTGGGTGAGGTTGTTGTACCCCCACTTTTTCACACTAGACTCATTTGATCACATGATTGTGACTCAATACTAATGTCTTAGTGAACATGAAAATGAGTGTTAAGTTTTAAAGTTCAAATCGACTAGTTTCGGCTAACCATGTTGGACATAGTCTTTATACACGGTTCGGTTACGGTTTACCTAACCATAGTGTATATCTTGTATATGTGATTAAGATTCAAAGCTTTCATCTAACAGTGAATATTGATCGCTTGGTTCCAAAGCTATCTTAGATTAAACCTAAAGCAACGTAGGCTTTGAAGTCTATAAAAGGGGAACTCTTGGAAACTAGGATATTTGAATCCTGACACTACTTTTTGGTGTGTCCTAGTTGTATCTAAAGTCGTCCTCTCCAGAAACCCTGTTAGGATTTAGCGACTACAATGACTTCATTGGGATTCGTGAAGCCAGGTCCAGTTATCTTTTATCTTGATAACTCGAGTATCCTGATCTTGATTGTTTGTTGAGCCTTGCTCCATCAATCAAGATAGATAGTAATCAACAAAGTCTTTTCGTCTCATACTTTGTTGATTCCGCAAGTTTTATACTTGTGAGGTGAATAATAATCTAGGTTGCACTTCGGGTTACATATGTCCGATTTTGAGGATAGCCAGACTTTTGTCAAGTTGCTATCGATTTCCATCACCTGGATCTTTCGTTTGATCTGATCATCCATTTAGATAGTAAATCAGGAAATCAATCATAAGCTTAATATGTGGGAGGCAGATTTGGTTTCAAGTATATAATTGAGTTGAAGCAACTCTTAGTTGTGTGTGAGATAAGACTTGATTGGTTATCAATCACAGTAGTTAGGTCCAACCTTGTTTCTTGGATAAGACTTGATTGATCCTTGGATATTGGTCTTTGGTACCATCCAAGAACTCTCTTTGTAGTTAGGTTCACGGATTCAGTTCTGTGAACGTTCTAACAACAAGAGAGAAAGAGAGAGAGATATAACTCTAGACACTTTCCTTGATTGAGTTTTTACTCTCGGAGTTGTTTTGTGTTTGTCCATACAGATTGCCTACGAAAAAAGTTGGTGGTGTATTTTGGTACCCCAGTGTTTTCAAAAATCGTACATGGTAAACAAAAAGGTGATACAACATCTGTCAACACAAAGATTAGCTATTGGTAAAACTAAAAACCGATATAAGATAAACTAGAAATTTTATCATATATGGACTCTGACACTCTCCCCTTTTCATGATAAATACTTTATCGGGAGAAATACCAATGTTAAATATGGTCTTGGTACTAGCTAGTCACTAGTTAACCCTCGTGCATGTGTTGTGACTATCTTGTCTTAGAGTGTTTTTTTTTTTTTTTTTTGTCGTTTTTTTGGCAAAAGGGGAAAAAAGTGAACAGAAAAGAGAATATATATGGATGAATAATTGCACTGCCATTATATTTTATAGCCCAAGACCACAAGGCCATGCTATATGGACCGCATCCGATATCTTCTCCCTTTGTCTATTTATTTTCGTTCTCTATTCTATTTTCGTTTGTCCTAAAATACTGGTCAGCTTTTGTTTATGGTTGTATTTTCTAATCAAACTCTCACATATACCTTTCAATTTTTTATAATTATTAAATTATTTTTAATATATCCAATCTAAAATCTTAATGATATCTTCTATAGAAAACAAATCTACTAAATATCTATCATATTTATCTTCATTCCATTTATAAAAAAACAAACAAACTAATTTTGGATGTAAATTTTCATATGATGGGGAGAGTATTTGTTGTAATTTTTAACCAAGTATAATATCGATAATATAATCGATAATAATAAAATAATAAAATTGTACTATTATTAATAAACTTTTATAAATAAAGTAATAATTCTACAAATATAAAAAAAAAGTAATAATTCTGCAAATTGTATAAACTTTTATAAATAAAGGTCTAAATCGTACCTTCACATGGGATTATTAGCACTCAATGTTGGAGATGCTCTAAGAGGATATAGTGGAATAAAATTAGATTAAAACAAAATAATTATCCATGTTTGAATAAAATAATAAACAACAAGTCAACTTTACAGAGATCGGGAAATGACAGAATAGCCAATCAAATATAACAATGCTCCGACCAAAAAAAAAAAAAACAATTGGGGTATACGCAAAATTATTGGAGAATATTTTACTGTAGCTGCAGGCATGATTTTCAATGCAAGCAGTCAAAAGCGATATGTTTTTTCCATGTCGGCAGCTATAATAAAATATCCCCCAATAACTTTGCTTATACCTCACTTGCTCGTTCAAAAAAAACAACAACAAAGCTATCAAATGGGAGATGGAAATTTTGAAGAAGTCACTTTTATTTTGGGCAAACTGACCATGATGGACAGAAAACTCAATGTCATGGCAGTTAAACTCCATACCTTAGCTTTTAATTCTAGAGTTTTTGAAAACTTCAATTGGAAATGACCAAATCTTTTGTATCTATTTAATCAGTTCATTGTTCTCCATCTTGGCTTGCTAGAAATCTCTAACATTACTATGTCAGAATTGGATGAATTGGATGAACTCACAAGTACTTTTGTAACTGTCGAGTAACTGCTCTTTTCTTGAGTTAGTTATACTCATTTTTCTATAAAAAAATATAAGTCATGCACATACATATAACCCGAAATTTAGCAACCATTTTAAGCTCAACTTAAGTAAAATGTAAAAGAGAAAAAGAGACCGTGAATTAACTTAAGAATTATAACAACAAGCGTGTTGCCCTTCGATGTAACAAGTGGTGGATCCATAAAAAAAATTAAATGAGTTTTCTTTTGAAAATAAAAAAGATCCATGTTGATTTGCTAAAGCTGTAATTGGGCCGACCGAACGAAGCGAGGGAGGACCTTATATGGCCACTTTTTTTGTAAAATCTAAGTCATTAATTGACAAAAAAAAGATTGGAAATGGTTAGGGTTGAAAAACCAATAATGCCCCTCTAAATCATTTTTTTTTCTTTTTTACCTTTAAACATTTTCGTAAATAAACCGAAGAGGAAGGGCAATATGTATTAGACATTTTCATAAATAAACCAAAAAGGAAGGGCAGTAGGTATTAGACATTTTCATAAATAAACCAAAGAGGAAGGGAAAATAAATATAATTAGTATAAATGTCAAATTGTATTATAATTTCTTAGGGCAATTCCTATGGCAATGAACATTTTTTTTTGTTGAGCCACGTGGATGAACAAACTGTGTTTTCCACTATGGAAAACTAGAGTAAAATGAACAGATTTGGTTTTTCAGGGTTCCACTAATATTATTTTTTAATATAAAATGTTTTGTAGGATAAAGGTAAAATATAAAATAATATATTTGGTGAGATAAAATAGGATAAAGTGAGATAAAAAAAGGATAAAGGGAATAAAAAAGTAGTAAAGTAATTGTTGGGAATCTGAAATTGTACTGGACGAGGGAGGAATACACGCCAACGTTTTTTCTTCCAACGCCTGCGATCTTCCCACCATCGTCCGCTCTTTCATCAAGCGCGCGCTACATCATCCAACTCAATGAACAAACCAACAAATTTGTTGGTTTGAACATCCATTTTTCATGTTTGTTGAGTCCATAGTGGGATCAAAATCAACAAACTTGATGGTTTGTTCATTCCATAGGAACTGCTCTTATGTATCTTATTTATTTAGGGTTATAATTGACAACCAAACTTTAATATAACATATCTAAAAATACATGCCTTGGAATTTTACAAATTTTATCTCGTTGGAAAGGTTATAAAAAAATCTACGCAATGAGTACAAACAACAATATCAAATTTAGAGTTTTTACGAAAAATTCGGAGGTATATATCATTTTAGGTACAATTTCAGAAAATTAGATGTATATCCATTATGCAAACCACCACAAAGGATACATAATACTATATGTAGCCATATTTTGGTTTATGCATCAACTAATTTTCCGTTGTATCAAATTTTTAAAAACAAGGCGAAAATATCACTTTTTCTGAAATGGGAGAAAGTAGTCGCAGACAAACCCATCTTCAGATTTTTCTTCGGTCGGCCCTCCCACCGTGGTAACGGATGTACTAGGAATATTTAAGAGTCTAAACAGTTGGCGTATCAACAACTTAAAAATGCCATTGGATGAAAAGTGATCGGTAGTTGAGAAATTTTGTTTGTACGTTTTGCCAAAACCATTAGTCTGATGATCCGGACCCATTTCTAATTTCTAGTCAGCTGGAGATATTTAAGTGCCATTCAACTTGCTCCTTGGGTTGCAGCACGGCTTTGACCATGGGTCACCAAAAGAAATGGAAGCCGAGATATTTTTAAAATGACTATATTCACCAAGTCAATTGTACAGAGATTGGAGAATAATAGAATGTGTGATAGTGTCCCAAATGATAGGCTGCTGCTAGACAAGTAAGAATATATCTTATTGAACTCGTGAATGAATGGATGACTATAAAAAAAAAAAACGTCATAATAATGATATCTGGATTTTTTTTTTGTTTTTAAGCATATATCTGGATTTTTTGTTTGTTTGTGGAACTCTCACAACCTCCACCCTTATGGAGTAGACTGGAAATAAGATACCAGTACAAGCATGAGAACGAAATAAAATTGAAGTTTAAAGTCTTGTTGTAAATTTTATCCTTAATGGATTTTGTTTATTTATCTATGATTTTATTTATATCATAAGCACGAATATTTTTTATTTATTTTCCAACAGGAATGTTATTAGAAAGAAAAAGATTACAAGGAGGGAAGTGCAAAGCTCAACACAGTAGAGTGATAATAATACTCCCTTCATTTTAGGATCGACTCACACTGGATGTTCTCATACTATCTTACATTTTTGACGCCATTTTTTTATAAACCCTGCACTGTAACGGATTTGAGCCAATATATAAAGATCCAGATTCCTATTAAAAATGAGTACATTTCAAAATATCAAACCTCAGTATTTACCAATCTTAATTTTAACTGTTAAAAATTTATTGGTTTCAACAGATTGATTTTCAATGCGTTAGATGGTGGTGTTCTACATCTCGAAATACACTCATTTTCAATAGGAATGTAGAGCTTTGTAAGAGGAACATATCCCCAAAATATTAGCTTGAAATTAGTCATTGTTTTGATTTTATGAAAATTGGCACCGAAAGTGTAAGACAGTGTGAGAATAAGCGTGTGAGCAGATGCTCCCAGGTATTAAATACTTCGAAACAACTTTCCCTCTTTTTTGAAAGATTTCATATTTCATTGAAATAATAAGGTCCAAATGTTCCTTGTACGTACCCACACCCAGCTTGCTTTTGGTAATATCAAATCATAAACTTTAAGTGTAATCTTGCAATTCAGCATCAAATGATCTGCATTTTCTTTTCTTTTTCCAAGAAGCATAAACCACAAAGCAAACAAAACAAATTTCAATTTGGAATTTTACTTTACATGTGCAAAAAAAATCTAGTAAATTGTGTCATCTGTTAATTGCAAGTGACCGACTGTATCCTGAAAACTACATTCAAAACTTTTGATATTCATTTTTCTTCAACCATCAAACAAGCATTTACAGAGTCAGTCAATCCACTGCAATTAGAAAAGACACGGTAAACAATTAATCGTCTTTTCTAGCACCTTTGGATGATTGAATTTTACCACAAGGCGAACCATTAATCGTAATTGAGAAATAGACTAATGAAACTATATGAAAAATCCAACTTATCCATTTCCAATTGAAATCCATTGCTTCCTTAACTGAATTAAGGTATCTCCAATTATGTTTGTCGAAAGCTTTTTCGCTATCCAGTTTTACAATAAATCCTGTGATCTTTTCCTTGAGGTGAAGATCAAGGTATCTCCAATTATGCTTGTCGAAAGCTTTTTTGATATCCAGTTTTACAATAATTCCCGTGATCTTTTCCTTGAGGTGAAGATCAATTATTTCAATGATATCAATGCACAATCTGAGATTTGTCCTCCTTTAAGAAATATGGATTGGAATTGTGAGATTACCTTTTACGTGATCGGTTTTCATCCTAATTGTCATCACCTAAAAAAAAATTGTGCATGTGACTATAATGAGACAAATTGACATGTAGTCCTTAATGGTTTTGGTTTTTTCCCTATTTGGAATTAAAGTTATTAGGGTTTTGTTCAATTCTTCATGCAATATGTGGTGATAGAAAAATTCTTCAAAGAGTTTAATAAAATAATCCTTGATAAATCCACAGTATATCTTGAAGAACATTATTGGAAAACCATTGGTTCCTAGTGATTGTTCTTGCTAACATCTCTAATTACCTGCCAAATCTTTTCTTCTATAAAGGGCTGTACCATTGCATTACTTTTCTCTTACGACATTTTATTGAACCAGATTGAATCCAAATTTTGTCTATGGATCAAAGTCTTTTTTGAAATATTTATTAAAGAAACCAGTAGTATGATTTTTGACTTTCTTCTTTTTTCGCTAACTAGGTTATGACCCGTGCCGTAAAGGCACGGGATTTAGTTTGTTCCCGGAGAAATTGCATCATTTGTGTTGCCCAATGTTATTAGATTTCACATTTAGAGGATCCTTACCTCATATTTTCTTTTTTTTTGCCGAAGGCTCTAAGAAATGGTACGCTAGGAATATACACCACTGCTCAACTATGTGAGCACTGGCTGGTGATTGTAGACTGATAAACAACCACCTATTTTGACTTAAATTTTGTTCTTAGTGCATGGTTGTGGTTGTAGTTGTAGACTGATAATTACCCAAAAATATGTAAAGCATCTGATTAATAGGGAAACTGCGGAATTTTATTTGCATACATGTAAAATATTAAAATTGAATGATAACTTTCACATAACTACAACCCCGTACAATTCCAATACCCTTTTACGAAGTTGTTTGGAACAGAAGTTCTAAAAATTATACACAAAAAGAAAAATTTAGGATTAGCATCCAACTTGAATACGTGTACACCTTTTTGTACAGACCTATAGTAAACCCTGAAAAGAACTTTAATACTGATGAAGTTATTAAGATGTCCCAAGTTTAAAAAGGCCCTTAATTTCTAGAAGCAACGATGCGCAGAAATGAGAAATGTAATACAATTGTTCTTCTAACTGGCTCCTAAAGGAAGTTCACACACCCACCTGTAGACATCAGATCCTTAGCTGCTGATGTCGTCTCATTTCTCTATTAATTGGTGGTACAATATTATAGAATGTTATTCCAATTTTCTATTCAATTGCTCAGCGGCTATAACCGGACAATACCACGTCCATCCTTGTATCTCTGCAAGCAATTTTTCACATCAGGTGATCTTTCATGAAACACACATACAATGCAACAATAAGATCAACTATAAACACCACTCTCAATCAAATTTCAATCTAGTACTAACTCAGATATTTAATGTTCACAAAACTTAAGCATGCATTGTTCCCACCAAGAGCGATTCGACTACATCGTCCATTTGGTTCTTTCCTTTTGATCATTCAACTGTATGGATCTTATTCCTACTTACCAATTAAACGTGCTTTAAAGTTTCATTAGCAATTTGGCAATTCTACAAAGGCCAAAGAGCAGGGATGAAACAAAGATAGCAGGCACCAACCTGTTATAATCTATTTTTCCTGCATACATATGATGTACCCCGGTTAGAAGTTTCTCCAGGAGATACCGGTTGTTTCCTTTCGAGTGTCGAGGGCATAAGTCAGTGAAGTTATTGGTTTTAATTCATCAAGAACAACCAAAATACAAATGCATGTCCTGGAAAAATTGGAAAAGCAAAATGTAATGGTTTATCATGGGTTAACTAATTAGTTAACAAAGAAATGGTATATGAAATGGTATATGGTATGACTGAAGTAAACATTAAACTTATACCTCAAGTAAGTTTCTGGAAGTACCATTTTTTTTTAGAGCGGAGGTATATGTTAACAAAATACAAAAACTGTCATATGTATATGTTAATTACTGTGCCCTCGCCATCCTCCTGTAACACAAAATCGAAGGTGCAACATAAGAGAACCCTGGTACGTAAAACACCAAAAAAGGCTAGCTTGATAAAAACACAACAGATGAAACCTTCAAACAAAAACACAGTCACATAATTAAATATAAAGAGTGGTAATTAAAACCTACATACTTCCCCAATTCAAGCTACTGAGGTGGTTTAATACCGCCCCAATGCAAGCTACTGTGAGTGGTCCTAGAATCTCTCCAAGATCGGGAATAATGCAAGTTGAAACCGGAAAAGACAATACCTATTATAGTTGAAGATGTAGACAATGAATATTATTATTTTGTTGTTTTTACTCTAATTATAATAGCAAAATTAATCGTAAAATCTAACGACAATGATCAAAATTAACTCATAGATTCAATCCAACAACAAATTCTAACAACAATATTACCCCCTAAATCCAATTTCAATAAAATTTATCCTGAAATGTACCTCCAAAATGAACCTATAAATCCAACTATAACGAAATTAAGCTTAAAACAGATCAACAAATTAACAAACCACAAAGTCCTAATTCCAGTACATCATCTTCTTCCATTGGCGCCCACAATAGAGTTTACTGGTGGCTATAGAAAAAATAGATCTTTACGCTAAGTTCTAGACCACCTAGAGTACATAAGAGAATATGGCCAGCCATATTAATAATCCTACAACAAGCAAAAATTCATGGTATCAGAAGATAACAATGATATACTTTAGTGGTAGTAGAAAGAGCTAGCAAGACCATGTTGGATTGTAAATTACCTACGTCTTGAACATTACATGCAAAAATCTACTCCAGTTTCCCAAAACATCTGGATTACCTTCTTGGTGATTGTAATATCTCCTTCGACATTAAGATCTTTGTCGATTGTTGTAACAAAGATAAGTTCTCTCCCAAGATTTTTTGGATCAGTAATACCTCCAGCGATTTACTGAAAAAACAGGTGGAATCGTTAATCAATTTTTTTTATTGGTCCAAATTAGGAGTTTCGATTTCCAAACATCTGCAATCAAACCAACACCAATTCATCATCAAAATCATAAATTGGTAGTATATTGATTTTAACAACAGTTGAAAACCTATGCTCCACAGTAACCCTGAATTCTTATTGACACAAAAGAATAAACCTATATATTGAGAAACATTAAGGACAATTCAACAGTTATGTGCCGATTATTCAATGAATAAAGTTCAAGGTAAAAGATGAGAGAAATGTTTGACATAAGCCAACTTACATGCCCACACCATTGGCGTGATAACACCATCTTTTCCCTGCGTATTATCTATATTGCAATGCAAGTACTTTCCTGCTATATCTTCAAGAAGTCAACACATTCGAAGTCGGTAAACATAAATAACAATGAAATACCTACAAAATTCCGAATCATCATACGGGAAAAATAATATAGAGGAAGAGGTTTGGAAGAATAAATTCGAGCGTTTTCTTTTTCATAAAAAGAGTAATGATTTGACTTGGGCGTTTTCTTTTCATTGAATGGGAAATGCCCACAATAGTACCCAAATAGAAGGGAAATCTGTGGGGAGTGAAACGCCAAATTTAGGTTCAATTTGGACCGTTCTTTATATGTCCAAACTGTAGATTTCCGTCCAATGGGAAAACTGAAGAGAAGTGCGAAAATACATATCAGTGGATAGATCATGACCGTCCTTTATGTGTCCAAACTATAGATCTCCGTCAAAGGAAAAACACCATTGTCCCTTATAATATAGATAAGGACCTTTCTTCATTTTTTAAAACTCAAATTATATTTGATTTTATTTTTCTCATACTTGAAAATTGATAGTGGTAGTATGTATTCTTTTCACCAAGCCTAATACGTATTTGTCTAGCTCTTTATCTTTCATTCTCACAATGTCGACTTCAGATTTCCATTTTCCTTATTCTACCCATTCTTCTTGATTTATATTCTTTAGCGAATATATCAATTAAGAAATGTAATATAATCCATGAGATTGACCTTTTCCCACCTCTAAAAAGGTTTAAAAAAACAGATAGCATGTGTGATCGATGTCATGCAGTGTAATTTCTATTTCACCCAGCAAAGCATATTATGGGTTTCGAGTATCCTCGCGGCTAACATTTTTTCGTTCCCTAGTTTAATTTCCTATTTAGAAAAGATTGGATTGCAGAGAACGAGATGACTCTTCTACGCCTACAAGCTATAGAGGTTTGGTCCCTTGTTTAAAGATTTTAACTCATTTGAGCTCTACTTCTTGAATATCTTCTCCCGAATTTTTTACTTTGATTGGATTAGCTATCATAGCCAATCTCACCAACGAAGCTCCCAAAAGGATATGTCCCAACTGTGGGTCGACTGATCAACATGTTTTAGATGGTTTAAAATGCTCGTTTCACCTGATTTTTTTTTTATTGGAAAAGGTACTCCCAAATAACTCAAACCTAAACTAAGTTTCAACAGATATTTCAAGGTAACTAAAAGACGTAGAGGTACCAGCTAACCGATCCCACATAAGGCACTCCTAGTAAAAAGGTCCGATGAGATGGACTTACTCACGAGAAGACTGATACCGGTCCAATACCAAAAAAAATAAACAAAAAGGGTTATAGATCCCATACTAAAAATATTCGGTACGATTTTATCTTTCTGATTACCATGTGCATTTTTTCTTTCCTAACAAACTTTAAAAGTTTAATTTTTTATCGGTTTACCACAACCGAACCAATCAATGATAATGCCGTTTTTCAAAATCACTATAACCGAACTCATCAGAGTCAAAAACCGAACCGAGCCGAACCATATGCAACCCTAGTTATAGAAATGGAAAAAAAGATGGAAAGAAAGATGGGATGAATCGATTAGTTAATCCAACTTGTGAAGCTATCTTTAGAGGACAATACACCGTATATATTCGTTGTTTGTTTTATTAGACAAGAAAAACCGAAAGAACGGACTTGATAACCACGTCAAAAACACCACCCGATTCTCAAAACCCTCCTCCTCTCCTTTCTCTCTTGTTTTCTGTCTGACCTAAAAAGTTAAAAAAACCACTGTTTTCTTTTTGTTTCTTCATAATATTCTTGTTTTTATTTTTATTTTCTTCTTTGCTCAGAATACAAAGAATTTCTCCGTAAGATCGAACTTGAAGAAACACAGGAGAAATTCCATCTACGAAAGCAGAAACTCAGGTGAGATTTTTTTTAAATATTTTTTTGAAAGTAATTTTAGGGTTTATTATTGTTTTTTGTTCAATTGCTTAGATTAAATTCATGATTTTTTTTGTGATTCAATTTTTTGAATCTTGATAATTAGTTCGTAATTATAGAATTTGTTACAGATGCTGATTGTATTATTTTTATTTTATTTTTGTGTTTAGAGAGGGATTTTAATTATATTATAGTTGTGCAGTATAATTTGCTGTTCATTAAGGTTATGTATTATTGATATAGAATTTACTTGTATTGATTTTAGGGTTAAGAGTAAAAAGATTGAATGTATTGTTATCTTGTGCAGAAAGTTTTTTGCAAATTAGTATTTTTTTTTTTGTATGGATTTTTTTTAGTTGTATATTCTCTGAGATCTCGTTGTTTTGTGCTTAATTTGATAATTAGGGTGTGTTTCTTTTATTTATCCAGCGGATTTAATTTTTACTCCAAAATCATGGTGACCACTGCCAAAACAATTGATTTTGCAATTTTTAAGGATTATGCTCATCTTGTCTCGTTGGATTCACCTTTGGAAATTGATATATACTGTTTATCTTCTTTTCGTTTCCTCTTTTTCCAATCTATTATCATGTTATCTGATTACTGATGTAAGTTTTTCTATTTGTTGTTTTCTTGTAGGTTTTGCAAATTTGAATCAGGTTTTTTAAATTGCAATCATCATGAGATTTAAGAAAGGTAGCAAGGTTGAAGTACTAAGTAAAGAGGAAGTTCCCTCGGGCGCCTGGCGTTGCGCTGAAATACTTTGGGGAAATGGCCATAATTATGATGTTAAGTATGATTGGTATCCAGGAAGCACTGGCAGTCCATTGATGGGGAGAGTTTCTAGGAAGCATATTAGGCCTTGCCCTCCATCTGTGGGAGATTCAGTGGATTGGCTTCCCGGTGACCTTGTAGAGGTGTTGGACAATATATCTTGGAAGATTGCTACAGTTTTGAAGGTTATGAATGGAGATTACTTTTTGGTCAGACTTCTTGAGTCCTCTCAGGAATTGAGTGTTCAGAAATCTTTTCTTCGAGTGCGGCAATCCTGGCAGCATGATAGATGGGTTATTGTTGGAAATGTACGTCTTCGTTATGTTATGTAGTCGGCCTCGGCCCAAACATTTTTTTGTACTGATTTGTGTTTGCAATCCCTCTATTTTAATTTTTAGCTTGGGGGTAGATCCCTTCAAATTGGTATTTACTAATAAGTTGTTCCATTTTGGTTGCAGGGTTCTGTGATCACCGAAGATGGAAAGCCTAATAATGTGTCAACTGCGAGGTTCTATCAGACAAGCTGCCAAATTCCAGGGACAGTTCGAAAGGCGAAGCGATGTGTAGGAGATAACTATCTGGTTGGCTGTCAGGAGTCCAATGTGATTTCATCCGGAGCTTTGAAGAGAGAGTCACCATATGCCACTTCTCAGGTTGAAGGAAACACTGAAGCTGGTCGGAAATTCAGAGCAGTTGGTACAGATGGTAGGCGTCAACGAGTGGTTTCTGAACGTCCTTCATTCCAGGAAAAGGTAGTTGCTGCTGCTTTTCCACAATATTTGTTGGGTGAAAAACACATGCATGCTTCCTTTACAAACAGATCTATATTTTCTGAAATGAATACGGGGAGAACACAGCAAAACGGAGATATTGGGAATTTCTCTGAGACAGGGTTAGAAAGTAATGATGCCGATGATAGTGATTGCTCCTCTGTTGGTAGTTGTGGTAGTACTGGTGATAGTCCCTCTAAATTGCCATTTCATTCGTTAACCATCCCTACTAAAGATTCTGATAGTTCTTGTAGTGATGCTGAATCCTTTTGTGGTTGGGAATATGAGAAAGAAGATTCCCATCCTTCGAAAGAGGAATTGGCAGCAGAGATTCATAGATTAGAACTGCACGCTTATCGTTGCACCATGGCGGCCTTATATGCCTCTGGACCTTTAAGTTGGGAGCAGGAAGAACTAATGACCAATCTTCGTCTTACTCTCAACATTTCTAATGATGAGCATTTAATGGAGATAAAGAATTTAGTTTCAGCTTAATCTTGCATTCGAATTAGTTGACAGGTAAACATATTCAGGTTACGACTTTATTTTTGTACTTCTACGTTTTCCCTTTTGTTACAGTAGGTCATTTTCTTTCTTGGTGTTACTTAATTGTAAGATGCAGAATGTGTTTTAGAAATTGTTGCTCCTGATATTCAGTTGTAGTGATTTACAGAAAGAAATAATGTATTATAATAACTATGTTAAAGCAATGAAGTGTTGCATGCCCAATTCATCCTGATATGGCGATATTGTCCTATTCATTTTTCTTTCTTTATTTTAGTCTTACTTGATCTTTTTAGATGCCAATTAGCGATTGCTTATATTAGGCGCCGATCTACATGTTAAATACTTTTTGTTTGTAAGAAACTGTAATACAAGATTTGTTTATCTTATGTTCATTGAACAATCTCCAATTGTAATCTTGTACTCATGTCTAGCGCGATTGATTTTTATTTCAATTTTCACCTGTAGACTATGTCTCTTTTGCCTTTATTTTAGAAATACAGTGGTTGATGTTACTTGAATTTCTGAACATGCTTCCCCTGGCTGTTTTCATTTGGTTACTTCCATAGATGGCAGCTTCAAATTTTTTATTTTGAGGAGACTATGATTCTTCCTCTGCATTTTCCAGGGCCAAAGTTGGAGGCTTGCTTCCACAGGTCTAAAGGTGTTGGTTGGGTTTGTCACCTCTGTAGGGCACAATCTGCAACCAATTCGCCACAAATAGTTAGGCTCGCGCGCTATTGGTATCATTAACTTCTGGTGTTTTCTTGTATTCATGCTTAACTTTGTGATATTTCCTGTGCCGTTTTGAAGGAAGCACATGAGTTTTAGGTCTGCTTGGTTGGATGCTCGGGAGCAATGCTTAAAAAAAACGTTTCAGGAGGCTTTTTTCTTTTTCAAATCTCCACTCGATTTTTTGCATTATTTTACGTCTTTATTTTTTATTTTCCTTTATGATAAGTAGTACTTTTCACTTTTCTGGCAGCAATCAGTATATTGCCTGGCTTTTTCATCACCTCAGGCAGTGATATGGTAAGTTATTCTTCCCACTTTTCACATGCTCTGAGTAAGTACCACTTTATTGATGGTGCTGTACCAGAAACATATTTGGAAGTATGGACGAGAGGGAATATAGATTCTGCATACAGGTTGGAGATATTTGAATTTTGAGCCACTAGTTCTTATCTATTGGTAGTTTCCTTTTTGTCTTAGGAGGATCAGGTTATTTGTCAATAGCAAAGCTGATTTAGTTGTATTACTGGCTGAGTTTATATCTTGGCAATGTGAATGTTTTTGCTTCTTATAGCCTGCAGCATAACTCAATGAAGGATAAATACATCTCTCTTCCCTTTAAATTCATCATTATGTCCAATGGCATTTAGAGTATGAAGTTTTGGGTTTATAACTTGGTTTAGCGTTTGATGTTGATGTTACATATGATTTTTTTTCAAGGAATAGTAATTAAAACCACTCGTTCATCCTTTATTTGTAGTAATAAAATAATTTGTGGCATTTTGATGTATAAATCTATTTGAAATCATTATGTTACTAGGTATTGTGCATCGCAGCGATGCCAGTCTCCATTTTGTTGAGTTACCTGCACTTGCTTCAATGAGTGGTTTCAGAGCGTCCTTCGTTCCAGGAAAAAGTAGTTGCTGCTGCTTTCCCATGAAATTTGTTGGATGAAAAACACATGCATGCTTCCTTTACAAACAGATCTAGATTTTCTGAAATAAATGTGGGAGAACACACCAAAATGGAGATATTGGGAATCTCTGTGAGACTGGTTAGAACGTAATGATGCCGACGATAGTAATTGCTCCTCTGTTGGTAGTTGTGGCGACAGTCCCTCAAGATTGCCATTTTGTTCTTTAACCAGCTCTAGTAAAGATTGTGGTTATTTTTTTAGTGACGCTGAATCCTTTTGTGGTTGGGAATCTGAGAAAGAAGATTCCCATCCTACGAAAGAGGAATTGGCAGCAGAGATTCCTAGGTTATAACTGCATGCTTATCGTTGCACCATGGAGGCCTTATATGCCACTGGACTCTGAAGTTGGGAGTAGGAAGAATCTGTGACCAATCTTCGTCTTACTCTCAACATTCAAATGATGAGCTTAATCATGTATTCAAATTTGTTGGCAGGTAAACATATGCAGGTTACGACTTTATTTTTGTACTTCTGTCTTTTACCTTTTGTTACAGTAGGTCATTTTCCTTTTCTGGTGATACTTGTAAGATGCAGAATGTGTGGTAGAAATTGTTGCGCGTAATTGATTATTCAGTTGTAGTGTATTATTTGTGGTAGAAATTGTTCCTTTATCAGTTGAAAGAATTAATGTGAGTTGAAAATTAATGTATTATGAAACTGTGTAAAAGCAATGACCCAATTTATCTCGATATTGTCCAGTTCATCTTTTTAATTTTATTTATTTGGATTGCTTATAATGTTATCTCAATATTGTCCAGTTCTGCAGTTTATCTTTTTAATTTTATTTATTTGGATTGCTGAAGTATTTTTCACCCCGGGTTGTAAATTGCGCAAATAGGTTCATGTTAACTTCAAAGCAACACTTGTCAATAGCAAAGCTGATTTAGTTGTATCACTGGCTGAGTTTAATCATGGCCATGTGAATGCTTTTGCTTCTTATATATACCCTTCAAATTCCTATCTTTCATCAGTAACATGTGATGTTGTTTAGGAATACTAAATTAAAACCACTTGTTTGGCCTATATAAATTGTTAACCGCAGTATTAAAATGATTTTTGTGGCACTTATGATGTGTAAATCTATTTGAAATTTTGACATTGTGCAATGCAGTGATGCCAGTCTCCATGTTGTTGAGTCACCTGCACTTGCGTCCCCTGGGATTCAATCGACATGGCAGGGTAGGAAAAGTCAATCTTCCGGTTTGTTTGTTTTTTCCCTTCCCTTGAACTTTTTGTGTGGCTGGTCTTTTTATTGATTATTTCGTTATAGTTTTATGAAGGTACTCTTTATCATGGTTTGCATTTTACTAATGATCTTACTGCTGTAAAGGAATATAGTTATGTTGATTGGGTTGATAACCAGATAACAGAAGATCTCTAGCAGGCAGGTGACTTTTTGGTCTGCAGAGGTCTTTAGCAGAGTATGGCAGGAATTTTACAGAAAGCTGAATACAGAGGTCTTGGCCAACTGTACAGCATATATCTTTACGAGGAAGGGTATCTATGCAGCTTAGGCATTGTATTGTTCATTTACTCCATAATTAACTTTTATGGTGTTTTTTATTTTCTGTTCAATGAAATGTTTTGCTTGTGTTAAAAGGTTAACAATCCTCAATTGTGTAACGCCTATAAAAAACCTGCACTTTCTTCATAGTAAAGATCAAGGATTAAATATCACTTCATTGCATTCTGTATAATGATGGTTTAAATCCTTGTTGTTGCCTGAAATCTGGAGACACTAATTAAGTTGTTCTACAGAGACAAGAAACAATAATTTCCATCGCGCCTCACCTTTTTTTGTTTTCCTGCTGCCAGTATTTTACTGCTTCCTTGCATATTCTTTTCTAGGGACGAATTGTTTTTAGACCGAAGTTTTTTTTTCAGTCTCTGTGAGAAAAGAGGGTCTGCGCTGATCTTGTCTCGCACAGGGGAAGGCGTCTAAATCAACACTCATAAGCAGATGGAAACATTATTCGTAGCTGTCAGATGGATATTTTCGCGGAGCTACAGATACTGTCAATAATGGTTGCAGTGGAGTAGGGATGAGATATACCGACTTCATAATGCATCATAGGCCATAGGGGAAAGGAGACTAAATGAGTTTATTTGACTTCCCATATGATTCACAATCGGATAACCCATACTCTCAGGACAACTAGTGTACGGTGGTATCCAGCCAGAGAGATGACCAGTGAACAGTTGAAAAAGAGACTAGGAGAGCAACATTCAACTAGGCAGCTGCTGCAGCTAATATATTTGGGGCCAACCAATAATCTAATCTGAGCATCAGAAAATATCTAAAATAGTTGCTAGATAAATTTGCCTAATCTATTAAAATCGTAATGTAGAGAAAGTATGCACAAAATCAGACACGAATATGAGACTTCAGAAACCTTCTTCTTTTCCCCCCCTAATTTTTCTATGTAAAATCTCCAAATTTATGTTTTCCATATTTCTTTTCAGAATCCCATCTACTGATTACCAGCTGTTGCAAGTGGAGAAAGTTGGTTCATGTTGTTGACTGCTTGGCTGAAAGTTTGGCGATTTAGAAATGGTTGAATTACCACCTAGTGGTGTTGGTAGATTCGTCTCTGACTGTGATAACAAGGGAGAGAAGATCAGGATTCTTCCGAGGTCGGTTGCTTCTAACAAGTGAGTAAACAACTTGTTAAGCCATAGCCTCTCTAAGGTTGGCAGTTTGGCACCAATCCGTATTTGACCAGAAATCAGTAAAGAACCTACTTGCTAAGGCAGAGTGGTAAAGTTGTTGGATAATGATACGGGCAACCTGAGTCGGAAGCTCATCATGTACCTCAGTCGGAAATCAGTAAACATCCTTTAATAAATTGGCTTTGGTTTCATGAACCAGTAGCATCTAACAGGTGAGCATATTAGGTTCAAAATCCTACCCAAGACTTAGAATTCGAGAGGAGCTCATGGTACATGATGAGTTATAACCGATGGAAAGCAAAATACTAATAGCATGGTTGGACACCCGTTAAGAAGTTGTTTTTCGGCTTCTTCAAGTAAAAAAGTCAAAAAATTAGTTGCACGATTTTCTAAATGGCTTCTAAAAATAATAAAAAATCAACTTTTTGTGAATCAAAAATATTTTGCTTCTAACTTATGAGATCGATTTCTGCTTCTGACATCCAAACATGTTATTAAAAGACTCTGTGCCTACATCACCATTGGGCAAAACAGCTTGCCACGAGGCTTTTCATGGACTGTTTAACTAATTTGTTCTTTGGGAACTTTTTATCCTCGCAACGGGTTTCGAGTTCGGTATCATCATCCGACACCCAATGACCTTACTGATGTACTACTGTAAGGGTATCTTTGTTTGCAAGTTTATTCCCAGGGAAACAAAAGTAGGAGGTTCCCGTGACCATTGTTTATGACAAATTTTTGACAGGAAAAAGGAAAACAAACCAACAAGAGACTTAAAAACCAGGTCAGAATGTTTAGAAACAGGCATTCTACAAATGCTCTCTCTATTTACACTTCAATTCTATGTTCAGTCACAATAAACACAAAATCATAGACAGTAAGACACAACCTAAAATAACCATTGGTTCGTACCTAAACTGATAAAAGGACCATTATGCTTAATAACCACCACACTGATAGCTAGGATTTGCTTGACAAGACAGGGTTCTGCAACAAAAATGGACCACTGAAAAAACAATAATGTTTTTGTTACCGGAAAAAAAATATGATGTTCTGGTAAGTGATTTTAATAGCAGCAGCAGCAGCCATTAGGTGGTCCATGTGAAAATAGATGAACCATATAATGGTCCTCTTATAGCACAACACGTATCTTGTCTATGGTGAGTAAATATGAAAGTAACATTACGTAAAGGATTTAGCATGAGTTTCCTAATTGTTGCATTCTCTCAAAAGCATCATATTACGACTTTTCCTTGAAATATACACTTGTAAGTAAATCCAACCTGGATCAATCAATAAGAAATCTAAAATTTAATGGCCAACACATGACACCAATAACGACATATGGGAGATGGAGATCTCAGTCATTTAGACCGTTGTTTTTTTACCCGGATATTGAACCGTCCTCATCGGTGTCGGTTCGAACTGTGCCAAGAGAGTTTTATACTTGGCCGCTGACCGGTCTTCATCGGTGTCGGTTCGAACTGTGTCAAGAGAATGCTTACCATGTTTATTAATGGGTATACGGTTATTGAACCGTCTTCGTCGGTGTCGGTTCGAACCGCGTCGTAGAAGACCCACTGGTTTCAAACATGAAAATTCATATAACCAGACACATCCAGAGAGGGCGAGAGAGAGCCCCACAAGTTTTAAGGCATGAAAAAAATCACAACAACTTGGTAGAACCATTAAAAACAGTAGAGTATGGTCTGACCATTGCCAGCAAACCCATAACTATAAGGACACTGTACTAATGTCTTAGGACTCCTCTTACTCTAACATTGGACCCATATTCAGTAAAGGTAGGTAGTTAGTTGGATCAAAATTTGCTCGAAAGAGATTGATTCATGACGGATTTTTTTGATGTGTAGAGCAAATATTAAATGCATTTATATGAGTTTATTATTTTCACTTTGGTGCGGGATATTTCTGACTATTTTTTTTATTTTTTTAAAAAAAATTATAAAAAGGTAAAATTTGATAAAACGAGCAATAAATTTCATAAGTTACAATTTCATTTTTATCGAAAACATTAAATATAATATTTGATTTTCTAACTTTCATAGATGTGAGGACATATATATGTTGAAGCTTTTTTTTTTTTTTTTTTTTTTTTTTGTGAAACTAGGCATAGGCCCGTCCTGCCCCTTGGCAGCGTAGCCACCGGCTTACTCCCCCTGAGCAACTCGGCCCCCTTCCCAACAGTAAGTTAGTAATAATTACACGAGATCTCCAATGTTTGAGCGGAGACTCGAACTGCTGACCTCCTACTTGAGAATCAGACTCCTGGCCAACTGGGCTAACCCCAAATGGTTTGTTGAAGGCTCCTTATTCTTGTTTTTAAATTGCTAAATTATCCGTTGTTGAATTACAGTTTCTGTTTATATATCTTACTTTAGTCTAGGGAAGATTTTCCAGTGTTACCTCAACATCTAACATATTGTTTTCAACTTTCCAAGAAATATCTTTACATTTCTTAATAATAAATTGTGCTAGGACTTTGCAATCTGTTACAATGGACACACTTGATGGTATGTTATTTCTTAACCAAGAGGTAGCTTTTAACAACGCTTTTTCTTTTGCATGAACCGCTGACATTTCTTTTTCTGAGCCTGCTGAGATATGTACAAACTCCTCCTGATCTACTGAATAAAGAGTAAAAGCAAAGCCGATAAGTCTTCTTTCTTGATAGAATCATCTATAAATATTATCAATACGAGGGTTTCGTGAATTTTCTTATATGGGATTTGGAATCTGTGAGGAGCAACTTTGGATGGCGCTGATTGCCAAAATTTATTAATCTGTTCTATCGGAGTTTTCGGAGTTGGATCTCATTTTTCAAACACTACTGAGTATCTTTGTTTCCAATAAACAGAAAATGGTGGCAATCTTATCCGGCATTTGTGAGAAATACAGATCTGCAATCCATTTATTGACCCTAGTACTTATCGAGTCGGAGGTGCATGGCTAGTAAATATGATTCATAGAGAACCCGAACCAAATAGCTCTCGTAAAATGGCAGAACCTGAAGAGATGTTGTTTATTTTCTTGAGCTTAGGCATTACATGCACATCAGACAGTCTGGAGAGATAGTAGAGATATGTGTTGCTAGTCCGCTAGAAGTTGGTAGAGTTTTCAGGATTAGTTTCAAATTAATAATCAAATTCTTGGAATTTTTTTATTTTTTCATAATTCCTTCCACAAAAAATTAATCATGTTATTGATATCTTGGTCCTGATTTATAAGAAAGTTATATATATTCTTCACTGAAAAGACTCCTGACGGATAATGCCTCTTTTTGATCTTATCTTGATCCCTGCTTTGTGTTGATATTGCAAGAATTTTTCTTTTATTGTCTGGGGAGAAGTATTTGTCAATTTTTTCTTAACCCCAATTATCTTCTGGTGTTATTAACTCTTGAGCCATTTTCGTAATTGAGTCTATTATATCAGATGGTTTTGGAATTATATCGACGTTAGGAATCCACCTATCTACCCATATTTTAGCGGAAGTTCCATTTTTAATTTCCCAAACAAAATTACCTTTGATGAGCGAAGTTCATTCCTTTTTTGATACTAGTCCAAATCCAAGATAGGTTGGAAGTTCAAGAGAAATCTAGAATATGTGAGTTTGGAAAGTATTTGGATTTTAGGAGTTGTACATATAATTGATCTGGTTCGGATATGAGTCTACTTGCAAGTTTGGTGAGGAGAGCTAAATTGAATTGATGTGGGTTTTTAATTCCTAAACCCCCTTGAGATATAGGTTTGCGTATACTTGCCAAGCTTTTATGAAACCTCATTGTTTTTTGACCTCATCTTTGTTCCACAAGAAATTTCTTTGAATCCGGTCTAATTGATCTAGAGTTTCTTTGGGCAGAGCAAGGACTTGCATTAGATACGTTGGATATGCTTGAAGAATAGATTTTTTTAACACTGTCCAACTCGTCTGAGAGAGAAGTTTAGATTTCCAACCTTGTAGAGTGGAGTAATATCGTTGAAGAAGAGGTTCAACTTGTCTTTTCTATTCTTGTCAAAGAGTAGTGGGGTGCTCGAATATCTATTATTTTTAGTCATCAACGAAACCTTTAGGAATTTTTCAATAATTTTTCCATGTCTAGGAAGGATGCGGGGGCTAAAGTGGATCCCCGATTTTTGTAGATTTACCATTTGTTCCGTTATGTCGCCGATGATAGATAAGATATCTAATAAAAAAATTGGTTATCCCAAATCCGCTTTCGTGAATAGAAAGTAGCCATCTACGAAAAAAGGTGAGATATACTCGGAGCATTTTTATTGATTTTAAGCCCCGAGATTTTTTTATCCATAATCGCTTTTTCCAGCAGTCTGGACAGAATTTTCATGCAGATTAGGAAGAGGTAAGGAGAAAGAGGATCTCCTTGTCTTAAACCTCTAGAGTTATTAAACTTTGGGCCTGGGAAGTCATTGAGGAGGATGAAAAAATAGGTGGTTGATATGCATCGCATAATAAGGTTTATCCATGAAGTACTAAATCCAAAAGATATCAGGGAGTTTCTAATGAAAATCTACTCCACCCTATCGAAAGCTTTAGAAAGATCTAATTTAAGAGCTAGAAAACCCATTTTTGCTTTGAAATTTTTCATTGAGTGCAGGATTTCATGAGCTATGAAAATCGGAAAAAAATTGCTTTGATTGGTTAAAGGTAAGAGGCTTTCCGAAATCAAACAAAAAATGCTTCAAATCCCACATTGCAATATCCATCATAACTAAAGAAGAAATTAAAAAACCACGCAATAAGTGGTTTGACAAATCATGCTGCAGATAGAAAGTAAACTAGGAAATCACGTGGTCACAACCTGTACCTATACGATTCCCACCTTCATAAATCAAATTGTACTAAATTATTCTATGGGTATTACATACCATCTGCCAATCTAACAAATTACTTTCATGTTTCAGGAAAAATAAAATAAGTAAACAGGCCTAAGAACCGATTGGGTTTTCCCTAGGACATCCTATGGATTTTTGTCAAATGATAAAATAAAACATGATATGGCTTCTAAATCATGCAAATTCATTTTAGGGGTAGTTAAACTTGGCAGAGCACAAGAGGAGAAAAGAATAGAAGAGAATAGAACATAATAGGAGAGTAGGCAGAGATAAATCTGCAGCCTCTCTATGTCACATATATAAATACTTAAGCATCCGACCCATATTAGGTAAACATCTATACATAGAAACCTAGAGTCCTAAAATATGGAAAGACTATTACTTGACTAATACGTAAGCTATAACCTAAGCTATAATAACTCTAACATCCTCCCTCAAGCTGGAGCATATAGATCAAAAATGCCCAGCTTGTTACATAATCCACGAAACAATGAAGATTGAAGAGGTTTGGTAAATATATCTGACAATTGTTCTTCAGATCTTACGTAAGGACAAATAATCTGTTTCCTTACCATCTTCTCACGAATAAAATGACAGTCGACTTCAATATGTTTGGTACGTTCATGAAAAACTGGATTGCTCATGATGTATCTTGCGGCTTTATTATCGCAAAACATTTGCATAGGTCCAGGAACATGAACACCCATTTCTCCAAGCAGGGATTGAACCCATAACATCTCGCAAATAGTGTGAGACATAGCTCGATATTCAACTTCATAACTAGACTTAGCTACCACTTGTTGCTTCTTACTACGCCAAGAAACTAGTTTACCACCAACAAAGGTACAATATCCATAGGTCGAACGAAGATCTACTTTATCTCCTGCCCAATCAGCATCTGAGTAACCCACCACTGATCCTACACCTATTAATGAATCACTAGATTTCTTGTATAATAAACCAAGACAAGGAGAACTTTTAAGATAACGGATGATTCGACACACTGTCTCAAAGTATGGTTTTCTAGGTGCGTGCATGAACTGACTAACAATAACAACTGCATATGTAATATCCGGACGAGTCACGGTCAAGTATATCTACTTCCCAACAAGTCCCATGTATCGACCAAAATCATTAAACAATTCACCTTGCTCATTACATAGCCTTACTGAATAGTCCATGGGAGGGACAACAGACTTTGTACCAAGAAGACCCATCTCAGAAATAAGATCAAGAGCATATTTCCGTTGAGAAAGACTTATACCTACCATTGAACGAGCAACTTCAATTCCCAAGAAATAGCATAACAAACCTAAATCCTTAGTATGAAATTTCCGGCCAAGATGATGCTTCAATTCAGATATACCTTGAGAATCACCACCAGTAATGATAATATCGTCAACATATACAATAAGAATAATGCTTCCAACCGAAGAGTGTCGAACAAACATAGAATGGTCAGAAACTACTCTAGTGAAACCATATTCTTCCAAAACACTACTGACCTTATCAAACCAAGCACGTGGAGATTGTTTCAAACCGTAAAGTGCTTTTTTTAACTTACAAACAAGGTGCTCCTCACCTTTCTTCTCATAACCTGGTGGATGTATCATGTATACTTCATCTTGACGATCACCATGTAGGAATGCATTCTTTATATCCAGCTGATATAAAGACCAATTTTGGTTAACAGCTACAGAAATAAGTATATGAACTGAATTCAGTCGAGCAACAGGGGAGAACGTTTCGGTATAATCCACACCATACATTTGGGTATATCCCTTTGCAACCAAACGAGCTTTTAACCTTTCAATAGAACCGTCAGGATGATATTTTACAGTAAACACCCACCTACACCCAACTGCTTTCTTACCTGGTGGTAATTCGGTATACTCCCAAGTGTCATTGTGATCAAGTGCAACTTTATCCTCATCCATAACCGAATTCCATATAGGTATTTTCAAAGCTTGCACACGTGACTTTGGAATGACATGGCTAAAGCAAAAGAATATAAACAAGTAGAAAGACGATGATATGACATAACAACAAATAATGGATGTTGGGTACAAGATTAAACCCCTTTACGTTGGGAAATATGCACATCTAGATCATTGGTGATTGGAGACGGTGTAGTAGGTTGGGCTCCTCCAAGGACTTCAGAATCGTAATCAAAAGATGATTCGGGCTCCCAGGTATAAACTTTTCTTGTCTTGGATCATTGATATACCTGCACTGGACGAACAGAGTCTGACACATCCGGAATACTATCCAACGAAGGTTGTATAGCTATTGGACTGGAAATAACTAGCACTGACTGATCTAAGGACACCGGATTAGAGTTGAATTCAGAAACAACGAGATCAGGAATAGACTTCGACCTATCTGGAACTGGAAGAGTAGGCAAAGTTATAGAGTTGTCTGTTTTTCGACCATCTAAGACATCCAGGTTAATGAGAGTACCTGAAGATGAGAAATATGGATTAGACTCGAAGAAAGTGACATCAACACTAACATAAAAACGACGAGTAGTTGAGCAATAACACCGGTATCCTTTTTGAGTACGAGAATAACCTAGAAAAATACACTTGACTGACCTTGGAGATAATTTATCATGACTTTTACGACTTAGAATATGCACAAAAGACACACACCCAAATACCCGTGGTATAACTGAAAATGGAGAAGTTTCTGGATACAAGAGTGAAAACGGAGACTTATGTCCAAGTACTGATGTAGGCATCCGGTTAATCAGAAAATTTTCCATCAAAACAGTATCAGCCCAAAACTGTTTAGGCACATTCATCAAAATAATAAGAGTACGAGCAACATTTAAAAGGTGGCGGTGCTTACGGTCAGCGACACCGTTTTTTTTAGAGGTATATGAGCAAGATGTTTGATAAATAATACCATGATCTGCTGAAAATTTGCTCATACACTTTTGGAGATACTCAGTAGCATTATCATAACGACATATTTTGATTTTCTTTTCAAACAGGGTTTGGATTTCATTATAAAAAGTATGGAATATATGCGGTAATTCAGAACGATCTTTCATAAGAAATAACCATGTCATACGAGAGAAATTGTCAACAAAAATAACATAATACTGATAATTCAAAACACTCTTTGTAAAAGGACCCCATATGTATGAATATACTAAAGAGAACAGACTCGACTGACGACTATAAGTACTACTAGGAAAAGAACTATGGTGATGCTTGCCAAGTTGACATGATTCACACTCTAACTTAGAAACTAGACTTAGGTTACCGATAACAGAATGTAACTTCTCGATTGAAGGGTGACCAAGGCGACAACGCCATTGAAACGGAGAAACAGAAGCACTAAAGACTGAAGCAATAGGTTTATCAACATCCAGATAATAAAGTCCATCCCTTTCATGCCACGAACCAATCTTCTTATGCGTCCGAAGATCCTGGAAAACATAATGAGTAGGGTAAAATATGATTGAGCAATTAAGGGATTTCGTTAGCCGGCTCACGGATATTAGATTAAATGGAAACTTGGGAACAAACAAGCTAGATGAGAAATGAAGATTCTTTATGGGATGGAGATCACCCTTCCCAACAACAGAACGTGTTGATCCGTCAGTCAACACAACACTTGAAGGGTTTAACTGAAACTTAGAGAAGACAGAGGGAATACCAGAAATGTGACCATTAGCTCCAGAGTCGATAACCCAAGTAGAGGGAGCGGTAGTACCTGCAAGGCAAGCTACGTTACCTTGATAAGCTAATGTAGCAGTAGAAGATAACGGACCAGATGAAGTTATTGCTTTCAAGTGCTGAATAAGTTGACCAAGTTGGCTTGATAAACCCTCATTAGTATTAGCTCCAGGATCAACAAAAGATGATGACAGCTCTGCCTCACTACAAACATGATTTGCAGTTGCATATTTTCCATTTTTATCCTAACAATAATCAACTGTATGGCCTGTCAGACCACAATAAGTGCATGAGCGACTGCTACCACGACCATACCCGTGACCACTATAATCAGCATGACCAGTTCGACCGACTCTATAGTCTTCTCGGCCTCCACGATGACTTCCAAGACCACCACGACCAGATCGACCACCTCTATAGTCTCCTCGGCCACCATCACTAGTATATAAAGCAGAAGACTCTCGATGACTAGTTGAAGAGCTAGAACCAGCACACAGAGAAGCACGCTGAAGCCTAAAGAAGGCATTTTCAGCTTATGGAAGAGTCTCACTTGCAAGAATTTGTTATTTAAATACCTTATACTCGGAGTTAAGTGTAGATAAAAAACAACGCCACGCGAAACTCTGCACGTTTTTTTTCCAGCTCTTCCAAAGAAGTAGTCAGAGGCTGGTGTTCATCAAGTTCTTCCCATAAACCACGCAATAACTCGAAGTGCTCCACCAGAGATTTTTCACCTTGTTGGCTATTAAACAACTTTTCATAAATCTCATAGATCCTCAAACAATTCTTTGCTTGAGAGTACAACTCTTCTAGGGCAGACCAAACACTCCTAGCACTTTTCATAAACTGAACGTTGCGGAACACATGAGGTTCCATGCTGTTCCATAGCCAACCAAGAACTATTGCGTCATCTCGAACCCAAGTGCCCCCACTAGATGATTCTTTAGCAGGTGGTTCACCTGTTATATGGTCTAGTTTGTCTTTACCAATTAGAAAGACTCTAACAACATTTTTCCAACCAAGAAAATTATCTCCTCCATTTAGTTTAACAGCAGTAATAGACCTACACGTGTCATCACTTACATGGATACTAGTTTTACTTTCCGTCAAGGGTTGCTTACCGTCGTCTTCTCCCATCATAACTATTCACTGATCTAGAAAACTGATCTATGTAAAAAATAAATAGCTTAAGCTAAACAACTTCTTAGCACCATTGTAGATACTCTTCACGTAACAAGACTAGAACCAAAACTTAGCTCAACTGTCTAGGTAACAAAACTAGAACCACATAGAACTGAACTTTCAAGGACTATAAGATGTAACCAACCTTGATACTTCACCACAACTTATCTTCCAGTACCTTCAAACTAACCACAACAAACACTAGATACACATCTTAGGGTTTAACACATCACACAATTAAAAAAAAATCTGATTTTAATGATAGTCTACCAACAACAGAGATTGAAGGTAGCCTACCAACAATGGAAGAGGACAAAAGATGGTTGTGATACCAAGTTAAACTTGGCATAGCACAAGAAGAGAAAAGAATATAAGAGAATAGAACAAAATAAGAGAGTAGGCGGAGATAAATTTGCAGCCTCTCTATGTCACATATATAAATACTTAAGCATTCGACCCATATTAGGTAAACATCTAAACATAGAAACCTAGAGTCTTAAATATAGAAAGACTATTACTTGACTAATACATAAGCTATAACCTAAGCTATAATAACTCTAACAGGGGTCAAAACTAATTTCAAACTAACACGGAAAAAAGCTCATAGTTCATACAACACCTAACAACATAGTTCATAATTCATAATTGGCAGAGCAAGAATTATGGTGGTCGTTAGCTTGGAAACAATATAAAGACAGATGCTCAATACTCGTTTATTTATTTATTTTTATTTTTTTTATTTTTTTGCATACACATCCAAAAAGCATAAATATAAAATCCTCATGGAAGGGTGGGTGTATAGTGGTGTGCAGTTACCCACTCAACCCAGCTGGCTCCCAAAGTCGATATGAGTTATTTTAGCCTATTTTTAGTCATTTTTGTTCATTTCCAACCATTAAATATATACCCAATGGTCACTTTCCCATCCGATTTTTAAAACCTTGCTGAGCCATGAAAAACTGATGACGCACATCTGTGGCATCAACTAGCAATGGCTTGTATAATTATGAGAAGTGGTGGCACTAAGAATCTTGGATGAGATAGGGTATTTGGTTAACAAAAATGAGTGATATTGCTGCTTGCTTGAATTATCATTTTCTCAACATGAGTAGAACTTCTAATCCCCCTCCTGCTAGTAATTATCATAACTTTATTTCCGTTTATATTTCTAATGATGATAATGCTATACTGATTGAGATCCATGCTAGTGATGAAATAAAGGTTGTTATTTTGATATGAAACCATGGACAACCCCAGGACCTGACGGATTCCATTTCTGACTTCTATCAAATTATGTGGGATAGAGTAGGTGAAGATATTGTTAAGGTAGTTCAAACTTTCTTTCATTTTGATCACATTTTAAAGAAAATGAATCACAACTCCATCTCCATAATTCCTAAGACCAATTGTCCTAAACATGTTGCTGATTTCATGCCTATTAGCCTTTATAACACCGCTTACAAGGTCATTTCTAAGCTTTTAGCTGCTAGAACCAAAACCAACTTAGGAAAAACCATCACCCATTTTCAAACTGCATTCAATTATGGTAGATGCATTACTGATAATATTGTGATACCTCATGAACTTATGAATTCTATGTAAAAGGTAGAGCTAAGGATGGTTGTATGTCTAAGGCCTTTGATAGGATATAGTGGTCTTTCCTGATCATTACTCTAAGAGCTATGGGTTTTTGTGATGAATTTTGTAACATGGTTTATGAATGCATTGGTTTAGTGTCAACTTTTATATTTCTTAATGGCTCACTAGGAGATACCTTTAAACCACAAAGAGGTTTAAGACAAGGGGACCCATTATCCCCTTATTTGTTCATTTTTTGAGTGGAGTCCTTCTCCAGAGCTTTACTGCAAGCTGAACAATCTAATCATATTCATGGTATTAAAATCAATCAAAATTGTCCATCTATCTCTCACCTCTTTTTTGTAGATGATTGATTGGTCTTTGCTAAGAAAAATCCTGCTGAAGCTAGGCACTTGGCTAACACTATAGAACAATTCAACATATATTTTGGTCAATCTGTTAACTTCCAGAAATCAGGTTTGACTTTTAGTTTTGGTGTTATTAATCAAACCAAAAATGAGATTTCTAATATCTTCAAAATCAAAAGGCTAGCCCTTAATGATAAACATTTAGGAGTCCCGCTTTTACTTCAGAGAACCAAATGTTAGTCTTTCTCTCATTACCTGGATAATTATGATCATAGACTGGCAAGTTGGAAGTCTAAATTCTTGAAGCAACCTGATATAACATGTATGATTCAATCAGTGCTAGGAAGTTTAGGTACACATCATACGGTTGTTTTCCCTATTCCAAGACAACTTACATAACAAATGGATAAAATCCAAAGGAGGTTTTGGCGGAACAAGAAGAAAGGTCAAAAAGGAGTTTGTCTAAAACATATGGTAAGGTATAGCGCAACCTAGAGTGTTAGGAGGTATGGACATTAAGAAAACTGTCATTATTAACAAAGATATGATAGCTAAACTTGCTTGGAGAATGGTCAACTCACCTGATGATCTTTGGGTGAAACTAATGGAAGGTAAATATTTATTTAACTCTAATCCTCTTACTGATTCTGTTGCTACTAATGGCTCTTGGATTAGGAAGGGTACATGTGAAGGTTTAGATATTGTCAAAAGGCATGCTTGTTAGGAAGTAGGTGATGAAGCTTGTATACATATCTGGAAAAATAAATGGGTTCCAAATATACCAACTACTATTAATAATTAATTTCCTTCTGTTAGTATTCAAAATGTTTCGCTGATAAAAAAAAATATTCAAAATGTTTCCCATCTGTTAGATAATGCCACCAAAGCTTGGAATATTTCGATGCTCCATAGCCTTTTTGATAATGCCACTATTAATAGAATTCTCGACATTAGGATTCCTTTTAATGGTAGAGATCATATTAGGTGACAACCTGGATTTAATGGAGAATTTAGTGTTAAATCTGCATATAAAGTAATTTTCAGTGATGTTAATGCAACTAATGGATTTATTGCTAATACATTAGTCAACGGAAAAATTTTCTGGAAAAAAAACTGTCACAGACCATCTTATTGGAAATGTATTAATAGTTGCTTACACTCTAGTGATAAAATGGCCAGGTTTTGTCAGAACATCAACATTCATTATTCTCAATGCAGTTATGGTCTTGAATCATTGCAACATCTCTTTATTGATTGCGAATGCTAAATATGTTTGGTTAGATGTGAATGGGAAACTTAGAAATGAAATTTTTAATGTAAACTTTCAGGAACTGATTATTAATATGTTCAAGGTAAGTACGTCTCATCGTATCAGTACATCAATGTTGGATTGGTTTGCATTTGTCATCTGGCATATATGGAAACCCATATGCAAAAAAGTCCACAACAATATATAGTTAAATCCTTCTTAGGTTGCTCATCTTATAAAACTGAATACTCTAAATGACATAGATTAAGCTATAGGATTATGAATATGTTGCTATTGTCAGAGATAATTCTAGGAAATGAAAATGCCCTATAAATTCATTTGTTAAGATAAATTTTGATGTTTATTTTGTAGAAACATATAAGGATGTGGGAGTAGGACTAATTATGAGGA